>JAQPZY010001277.1:1625000-1920021 GCA_029931535.1 Margaritifera margaritifera | reverse complement strand
GCTTAGCTCGAGCTATTCTGGTGGGGGTCGGAAACCTTATGACCAACACCAAGCAACGAGAGCAAAGATTCGGAAAAAAGCTCCTGGAATAATATTCGACGCAATCTAACCAGAACCAACACAACGACAAATGAAGCAGACAAAACTGCTTGTTAAAACAAGCCGGGACTCCCTAAAGAGACCGTGTGTGGGCATTTGCTCCAATTACAAGCAAACTTCAAGTATGTTTTGGCTCCCCTCATTATACATTAAAAGTTCACCCTCAAGAAGTGCGTGAGAGCCTCTATTGGTTTTCGAGGCCCTCGATTTTCCTGAAGGGAAAATTACATTCATCTTTATCACCATGCAAAGAACATTTTGATACCATTACCAGTATTACTGGATTTTTTCGATACTCTTAACTTCTGTGAGAAATATGTAACAAAGGTGTGTATATAGTCGGGAGCAACACATTGGTTGTGGAGCAAGATGTCGGGCCTGTTTAGCGGACCCACCATGCCTTCCATGAACAAAAACATCATCACATTTATTGTAAAACCTGTCGACCGCCGTATTTCTGTCAGTCCTACCTTGCTTTCAACAGCCATCGCAAGAACTCAAAGGTTCAGCAACGAAAAAATGTGACTATGTGAGTTTTAACTTCCACCAATATCGTGTTTCTACGTGTGGACACACTGCATTCCGGTTCCAAACAACTCCAAGGAGACACGTTTGTGCTGGCAATGAAAAAATGTTCTATTTGTACATCAGATCGTCGATTTTGATCATCGATTGTTTTATTCAAAAAGCATGACAAGATAGAGAAAAAAGAAAAGAGAATAAAGAGCGAAAAACCAAGAAACAAGTTGCATTTTTCATCTTTTTTTGATTTTGAATTGTATGCAAGAAAACAGGCACATCACCCATTCCAAAATTTTTGTTGTAGCCCATAGGGCTTACGTGATCAGCTGGCGATTCAAGAATCGGATTACATTTTTCACTGTCCTCATTTGTATTCGGATTCCAGGACGGACGTGAAAAAAATCTTTCGTGGAGTAGAATACTTTGTCGTGAGTTTGCTGAATGGGTTTTAGACCCTACCACCCACGACAGTTTGGAGCACCGAAGAAGGACCATTCATCCCGTTACGGAGATTCGTCATCGGTATGCGACCGTACATACGCTCACAATCATGTTTCGGGATCACGTGACTGGACAGTTTTTACTTAATTATTATTTGAACCATGGGAACCAAGAAAGAACGTCCTGAAGTCCACCATGAATGGGAAAAAAGCTCCATCATACATGAAAGTAGGCCAATGTTTTCAATTCAAAGATTTCAATGAGTTATTCTGCGCTATTGCCTTTCGAGTCGCACATTGCCAAAAACATTCGGCATGACAGAAATGGCCAAAGGTTACTTTCCTCAATTATTTTTTATCCACAGAAGCTAATCAACAGGCCGTCCTACCTCATTTCACCCTGACCTTCTATTGATTACGCACCCCGATGGAGATGCGACCCGACACAGCCGAGAAGCTTTTTCACGCTTGGTACCAAAGTGTTCACCAGAAACGAATCTTTTGACTTTCAAGAGGAGATGCTCAAATATTGTCGATCGCGATGTAGAATATTTCTAAGACGTTGTTGTGGGAAAAATTTTCTAGAGTTATTTCTCGATAGTGCAAAGGCTCGATCCTTTGGAAACAGAGGCATCCACCTTACCTAAAGCCTGTTCCATAGTCTACAGACAACATTTCATGCCCCGGAAATACCAACTCGCCAGATCATTGACTCCAACACGGGAACATTTTTGGCTAGTCGGTCAATATTCTTGTCAAAGCCTTTACGTTGGGCCTCTTCATTACTTATGATCAAAAAGAAGACCAACAAATGGATACAACAAGTCTAGAAACGGTGGAGGAGCAACCAAAAAGAATTGGAGGTAATTTTCTGTGGTGGATGGTTGGGATTTAGAAAAACCCAACAACATGTGTGTATGACGTTTTCACGGGATGTTTGTTTTACGACGATGCCCTATATTGTTATCCTGTCCGAGACATGAAAAGTCCTATATTTCAGATTCTACCACTGGATCAGATTATATCGAACAAAGACTTGTCAACGACGGACTCAAGTTTAGAAAGTCAAGGTTACGGAAGTTGATAGAAAATGTGGGAAACACGAGTACGATCGACGTTTGAAAACCGATCGCTGAATTTTTAAAAACCATCACTTCAAAGAGTTACAGACGCAGCCGACATTGAACCTTTAGATCCCCACGTCACAGTTTACTTTTTGGAGGACGAACCAATGCTACACGATTATTGTACGACGTGAAACGAATCCCTGGAGAAGAAATCAAATTACAATTGAACGTATGTGTTCTTTGTATCCTTGGGTGGTGTAAATAATGCTACGTTTTTTCCGAGGGAGGACCACCGACCACAACCGAAATCACAACCAAGTTCAACCCACCTCAAGTCCCTCCTACCCCCTCCCTACCGCAAACCTGGGTCCCCGTCCCCACACGACCCCCACCTTCCCGCCCACGCACTAACCCCTACCGGACACCCTTGAAATTTTAACAGAGCACATTCGACGTTGGAACACATACGGTCAACACTACGAAGGATTGATTCCAAAATGCTAAAGTTTCTACCTCCCACAAAAATCTTGTGTTTCATCCCAATCTTACGCCCTTGCCATTGTGGTCAAGGAAAAATTTGAATGTTTTCACTTTTATGTACGGACGTGTGCCGAAATGTGTAACCAAGATCATTCCTGTCATCCACACGGAGGGAAGAACGGTCGATGATAGGAACGTTGGTCAGTGCCGAATCTGTTTCGGTGGCATTGGATCGTGGATACCGTTTATTAGAACGTTTGTATGAAATTTGGCACTTTCCAACGACCCAGCCCAATACCACAAAGGATCGAACGCCACTTTCATCATCCAGGCATTTTTCTTTCGGGGGTACGTGCAACCAATCTTTCTCTCGCTTAAACTGAAACAAGAAAGGCTCCAGTGGTTATCCTTTCGTGTTAGGTGTCAAACTCCCGAAGACAAAGTCCCGATTCAAAGACAGGAATTAACCGTGGACATCGAAGGCATCAACTTTAGAAGAGGTAGAAAAAAATGAAGGAAAAAGATCGTTTGGCTAAAGTGAATGCTTAAATTGTTTGCGTGGCGTAAAAATGGCCTCCAACGTACGATCATTACCCAAAAAGTAATACGTGGACGATCCTTCATCGTTACTTTTAAAAACTGGTGGACGACAAAAAGTATTCTAGTCAAGCACGTCGAAATCGTCCGTTGAGGATTATGATCCATTGTTAATTTTGAAGCATGGAAACCCATAGTTTGTTAAACCTTGACAATGTTTAGTAAAACGTAGTCATTCCCGCCTACGTGACTGCTCATGGCTCGCGTTTGACAAATCTGCTAATGACGGAAAGCCCATTAGATAGTCTTGGGAGATCGTGCTCTATCTGTTATTTTTGATACTGACAGTGTTTGCCCATTTACATTCATCGCCCCGGTTGCCCCCACCCTACCATTCAAGGAGATCCGTCTCTTAGGAGCCTGAGACAGATGAGCACCCCTCACGATACCATCACTGAGTTTTGCTAGCCGGTGTCCTAAAAATTAAGGGGTACCGATACCGAGACCCTCAAGGTCAACTTCACACCTCCTGTAAAGTCAAAGGATTCACTCTGAACTATCGAACTAACCAAGTCGTGAGCTTTGAGGTTTTAAAAAATGCTTTACTGTCCTGGACAAGTGAAAGATTTTCAAGTAGCCACGTTAGAACCTCACAAGATTGTTCGCCTACCAAATCATAAAATCGTGACTCGTCCTGTTCAAAAAGTGTATCGTATCGTGTACCAAAAAGAGTGAGACTTCCAGATCACACTACTTTACCTTACGGACACGCCCGATTTGGAGAAGTATACAAAAAAGGAAGCCCTCCTCTTGAAAAAACAGAAAAGATGTCTTCAACAACAACATGGGTTTTGCCTGACTATTGCTGAGTGTGACAGTCGATTGAAGACGTTCAAAAATCTGGCCTAAAGGGGATCGATTTACCCCCACAGCCATCTCTTTAGCCAGAGCAGGTTTTGTTTACTTTGGACAGGGAAGTTTAGTGAAATGTTTCAGTTGTGGTGCAAGCTTTCGCATGAGTCCTAAAGATTCAGCTATCGTGGAACATACCAGATGGTCACCAAACTGTGCTTACCTTTCTTTAGCGTTTCCACCGATCACATTACAATACTTTTCGGATGGTACAGTCGACAGGTATAAAAAAAGATCCCCTTCCAAGCCTAACCTTCATTCTGACTTTCACGTGAACCGAGCAAGAAGAAAAAAAAATAGATGAGTATTTTTTCCAGTTTTGAGGAATTTGAGTGTGATGCTGAACCATGCCATGACGAGACCGATGCCGTACGTTGGTTGACATCGTGGATTCAGTCACTCACCGTCGATCCAACTCAAAAGATGCAGGACGCCCTTTATGTTTTACTAATCGTACAGACCTAATGGATTGATGATACCCTTGGCTGTGTCTGGCTATTCCAAGTATGAAAATCGTCTCGAGTCGTTCAAAGACAAGTGGCCAAAATATTTAAATGGCCCTATACCCGAAGCTTTAGCCAGATCTGGATTTTTTTTTACGTGGGAGTTGGAGATCAAGTGAAGGTGTTTCAGTTGCGGTGTGAGACTTCGCTATTGGGAGCCTTACGACTTAGCTGACATCGAACATGCTCGATGGTCTCCGCATTGTCAGTTCTTACCTTTAGTGGCTCGAGAAGAATACGGATACGATCAACCAGATACCAAGAAGTAATACAATGGAGGAGAAGAATACTTATTCTTTAGATGAACTTATTTGTGGTTTACCTTTAGAGTTACAAGATCGTATTTTTCAGTATATTCCTACTTTAGAAGATCGTATTCGTGATTACCTTTGGAGCTACGAGAACGGATTTACCAAGAATTTGTTCACATTCAACTGAAACGTAAAAAAAGAGTTACATCCTTTTCGACAGACTTGGTTGTAACCAATGGATTTTGAAGGTAATAAGGTATTTTGATTGCTAAGAAGATATTCAAATGGTCAGCACATTGATGAAAATTCTACATCACCAATTTAAGAAATTGGTGGGGGCTACCTACAATGTAGCAGTGGAATATAGAATTCCATGGGAGGAAGTGAAGGAAAAAAATGTGACTAACATAGACGAATACCAAAAACTGTTAGAAGAACTGTCTCCTGAAGCCGAATCGCCTTTTTGTGTTTTGAAATTAGATAGGATTATCACTGAAAACTGGTGTTGGATCCTATAGATATCCTTTACCTAACCGATTCCGTTTGGTTTGTGTGTGAGTATTTTGTCACCAAGAAACCTACTCTACAAGATCGCATTCGTGACTTGCCTTCAAGGTTGCAAAAACGGATTTACAATGAGTTGGTTCAAATTCAAGTGAAACGTAAACTTCAAGTGATTCCTCGATTTCAAGGCTATGGCTACTTTCGTCGCATCAGAAATTTGATTCTGAACAATGACTATCACCATATCGTGAAGAAATACAAAAGAGAAGTATTTCTTTCCAAATCGGAAATTTTTACCCAAGTACATTAGTGTCATTACTTTGAATGTGCGCGAACAGATTTACCGAGAGTTTGTGAAATTACAAGTGAAACGTAAACTCAAAGTCATTTCTCGATTTTTACGCTATACCCTCTTTCAAGGGCATAGAAGAATGGTCATGGGAAACCTCTATCACAACTTCTATCCTGAAGGAGACTGTCTCAAAAGGTACCAACCTTGGGAGCCTGGCTATAAAAACATGCCACCCAAGATACCAACCTTAGCCATCGATCCCTATAAAGAGGAGGCGGCACGTCTCAAATCACTTTACTACTCGTGAAACGGATTCTGTGACACAGTTACTGCCTTGACTATAAAAGAGTGGGTATGCCCTGAACTCTACACACCAGTTGTGAAACGGATTCCGTGGAAGGAAATCATAGATAAAATTCAGACCTTAGAGGAATATAAAGAAGTGATACAAGAACTGTATCCATTAAATTTTGGACGTTATGTGGTATGTGTCTTAGTGACTACTTATCTTGGATTTCGTTTTCCAGGACATTCGTTGTGGAATATTTTTGAGGACAAGTGTTTGCCTTGGATTCTTTTGAAGGATCCGTGGTTGTTTTGGACTCAATTGTTGAGTACCAAAAAACAATATGACCGTGTGTTCTTCTTCGGACTTAGTAGAAGAAGAAGACTATAAAAACTTGATTTTATCAGTTCACGAAAGAAACATTGAGAGTGGTAATGAAAATTAGTGACGAACTTCCATGTGAAGAAGACATTCGTCACACTTTATCTGTGCATAAAACATTTCAAGAAGTGTGTATTGCTAGTGAGTTACACCAACAACTTTTCCATTGGAAAGATGTACGACCCTGGAGAAACCTTGGTTTCCAATATTGGTTACAAGAAGTGGCCCAGTTCAGCCAAGATTTGGCAACCACTTATTGATAAACATTCTAAAAGTGAAAAAAAAAAAAATGGGAACCTCCATGGGAAACTCTAAAAGAAGAAGAAGAAGAAGAAGAAGTACCTGACACCACTACCACTACTGCTGTGGTTCAATACCTCTTGAGGAGGAACACCACCCTTCTTTACCACCGCTACCGTCAGTGAATTCAAAAAAGACGAGTAGAAGAAGAATGTTACCACAAACAGTGGTGTCTTTCATGACTTGGACACAAAACAATTGTTGTTCCTTTCTTGTTTAGAGAGAACTTTAGCTGTTTTAGTGATAGTCTTAATTGTGTACGTGTTCGGTTTAATTGTAATTTTCTCACAAATTCACTTCTTCATGCAAATTTGTAAAATATGTTATTGTTTTGTGGGTTGGTTTGTTTTACAAAAAAAAAATTAAACGTGTATGAAAACGTATAAAATGCCTTGGGTTTTTTGTCTTCTTCTCAAAAATCTTCTTACCTCAATCATGGCTACATCTTCTTCTTCTACCTCGTCTACCTCTTCCTCCTCTTCTGTGGTGAAAGTAATTGACGAAAAGTTAGATCGTCAAAGTTGGAATGCTTTGTATCTGCGCCATCCATTTAACATGTTAATTGCTGGACCGAGAGGTTCAGGCAAAACCGAATTTGTCAAACGATTGATCGAACACAAAACTGATTTGTTTGATCATCCACCTCAACGTATCGTGTGGTGTTACAAAGAGTGGCAACCGTCTTACACGTTATTGAAAGAAAGTCAAGGAGAGAAACCATTTCGTTTGTAGAAGGCATCCCTCACGAAGACGATGGAATACGTGTCTGACGTGAGTCAAACTCATTTAGTTTATTTTTGATGACATGTTAGGAGAAGACGAAGAAGAAATTAAACTTTGGTTTACACAAAAAGGTCACCATCGTAATGCTAGTATTGTGTACATAACACAAAATTTATTTCAACAGAGTAAAGCCCATCGAACTATTAGTTTGAATGCTCATTATGTGGTCTTGTTTTAAAAGTCCCAGAGACAAATCTCAAGTACAAGTGTTAGCCATACAGTTAGGAGCTCCTTGGCTCAATTATGCGTACGACGATGCCACTCAACCCCTCACGAGTATTTACTCATTGACTTAAAAACCGACCACTCCTGACTACTTTGAGATTTCGTGCCAGTATCTTTCACTCTTGGGGTCAAGAAGGTGGTCCTGTCATTTACACGTCCCCTTCAGTCCATTTTTTTTTTTTTTAAAAAAAACTATAAAAACAACCTACGACGTCATTTCTGTCTCACACTCTTTTTGAGAGAAGAAGATGACTTCCTTTCAATCTCATCCTTCGGCTAAATTGATTCGTGCCTTGTATGGCATTAGTCGTGAAAAAAATGCACAAGTTCGTGCTCATTTGTTAGAAGCGAGTCTGAAAGAAGTGTTACGATGGTTTACTTTGACAGCACGTCAATTACTACAGAGGTATCATTCACATCCCTCATCAAACTCAACGTTTTTTTCAAAAACATAAATCGGCATTGTCACAACTGGCTGATCCTAGAATCGATTCACGGACTAATAAAAACAAATCATTTTAACTCCTGGTGAAGTGGTTCTTTAGGAGGGGTTATGATTCGTTCCCTTTTGAAATGGGATCCTAATTGATGCCAAAGCCAAAAAACCCAAATCACCCTAAAAAGAAGAAGAAGAAAAAAAAGTCCAAAGAAAAAGAAGAAGAAGAAAGTCAGCCAAAAAAAAAAAGAAAACCCCCAAAAGGAAAAAACCCCCAAAGAAAAGTCGTGCCAAGAAGAAGAAGAAAAGAGGTTACTGCTGCAACCAGGAAGAAAAAAAACACTACCACAACAACAGACCCATTACTAACAAGGTCACCTTTTGCGTCCACATCTTCTTCACCTTTTACCATGATGCCTGTCAAACCAGACTTAAGTCCAGTGTTTCCTAATTTAATGCAAAAATGGAAACCTATTTCGAAAGTGACCCCGTCGGGACCGTCAACTTCAGCTGATTTAGCCATGGCAGCAGCTAGCAATAAAGTACCATCCCCTAAAACCAAAGTCCAAGAAAGAACTGGTATCTTACAAAGTTTAGTAGATTTATCCAAACAAGAATTGAGTCGATTTAGTCCATTGAAAACACCTCAACGTCAAGTGAGACCTGTCGTGAAGTGTGGTACGTCGTGCAGACAATCAGTGATGGAGACGTGTTCCAGTATAAAATAGAAGGGTACCCTGCTAAAAGACTTCAGACGTGCAGCACCACCAACCACCACCACCACCCCCAAACCCACCAAAGAAGAAAGAAAACCACCAAAAAAGGACGACTTCTCCCCCTCGTCTGGCGAAACAGTGGATGTCTTGTCTGTCCTGAACAAATCCAAACCTCCCATGCGAAAACAACTCATTCAAACAGCTCCTAAAGAAATCATCGATACCGTGTGTGTGAATGTTGTTTGAACGTGTTAAAAGGAACGGTACCTTTGTCTAAGATACAGAAACAAAAATTAGGGAAACATCGGAATGTTCTTCGTCAAATGGTGAAAAAGAAAATACCTCTTCAACAAAAGAAAAAAAATGTTGGTACAGCGAGGTGGATTTCTACCTATGTTGATAGGACCATTGTTAAAAATAGCCGCTCCTTTGTTAGGAACGATTGCTGGACCACTTTTAGGAGGAGTCATGCGATAAAAAAAAGAAGGATAAAAAAGGACCACCCTTCTCTGAATGACCACACCTTTTTGGTACCTTGAATGAAATGGAAGGTCGAAAACTGACTTTAGTACCTTACACACGATGGATGGAATTTCATCGTTGGATACGAACAACGGATTCCTCATTTACCAGTCAATCCTAATCTCACCGAAATGTCTCAGTTACAACAAGAAATACAAGCCCTGATGGAACGTAACGATTTGTCCGAAACAGAAAAAACCCCAACGGTACGGTCAACTTTTACAACGTCTACAACTCTTTCGTCAAAAAGCAGTCGACGAAACAGCTCCACCCACTTTGAGAGATTTTAAGGCTCTCATGAAAAGCGAACCTAAAGTGACTATCAAAAAAGAAAAAGAAGAAAAAGAAGAAGAAGAAGAAGAAGAGTTTTACTAACTCCACCTCTTTAAAAAAATAAAAAAGTTAGCCACACCAGATTGGATTAAAAAAGAAAAGGGTCCTACCCCTTTATCCTCAGAAAAGAAAAAGAAAGAAGGTGAAGTCAGAAGTAAAGAAAGAAGTCAAAACCGAACCGATGACCCCTGATGATCGAACTCCCTCTTCATTTACCCCAGTAGCACGTCGGACACGTAAACAACAACAATTCCAAAAAGATACCTCACGAAGAGAAAGGAGTATTGGAACTTGGTTAACTTATTCTTCTTGAGGAAAAAAAATCATGGAGAAACTGTTAGCTACCATTTATTACAATCCTGGTCATGCTGGCTGGTTACGGAGGAGTTCAAAAATTATATCGAGCTGCTAAAAGTCAATTGAAAAGTGTACGTTTACCCGAAGTACGACGATGGTTACAAGAACAATCAACGTACACGTTACACAAACCCATTCGACGTAAATTTTCTAGAAGTACTACTCAAGTGGAAGGGATCGATCATCAATGGCAAGCCGATTTAGCAGACGTCTCTCATTTAGCTACTTACAATCGTGGTTACAAATATTTGTTTTGTGTCATTGATGTGTTTTCCAATTTTGCTTGGGTCGTGCCTTTGACTTCTAAAAGCAGTACCGAATTGGTACGAGCCTTAAAATTGGTCTTGAAACAAAGTGGACGTCAACCTTTACGATGGCAAACGGACAAAGGTACCGAATTTCTAAACCAAGCTTTTCAAAAAGAATTGAAACAAAGACACATTCATTTTTTTACGACCGAAAATCCTGAAACCAAAGCCAGTATCGTGGAACGTTTTCAAAGAACTTTGAAAGAACGCATGTGGAAATATTTTACACATCAACATACTCTCAAGTACATCGACGTATTTACCTCGTTTGGTTAAAGCGTACAATCAATCGTACCATCGTAGTATTGGATGTACCCCCGAAGAGGTCAGCCCTGAAAACGAAGTGTCTGTGTTTGATAAATTATTTGGTTCACCCCAGCAGATCAAAAAAAGAAAAAAGAAAAAGACACCTTTGTTGAAGTTGTTAAAGACGGGAGATTGGGTTCGCATCGGAAAAAACCAAACGTACTTTTGACAAAGGTTATTTACCTAACTGGACTACCGAATTGTTTCGTGTCACTACCCCCGTCCGTGGACGTGATCCTCCCGTCTATAAATTGGAAGACATGAACGGTGAAGTACTCAAAGGAACATTTTACTTGCCTGAGTTACAACGAGTGACTAAAAAAGAAGATACCTTGTACGACATCGAAAGCATTCTCGAACAAAGAACACGCAAAGTAGGTAAACGACGAGTAGAAGAAGTCAAAGTTCGTTGGAAAGGATATCCTCCTAGTTTTGATTCTTGGATTGCAGCTTCTCAAGTCGTCGACTATAAAAAGAAAAAGAAGTAGTAAAAAAAACTCATAACATGCCATTCAACACAGTAGCTACTCAGACAACTCCTCCTCCTCCTTCGGAAAGTTCTTCTCTTCAAGATTTACAAAAACAACCGCTTTGGGTGTGGTGTGGAGAACGTGTGCCTTAAAAATCAAATTGTCTTTTTCTGCCAAATCATTGTAGTGTTTTGTGTCATCGGAGCAGCCATTGCTAATTTGAGTTTACAACAAGGAGACAAACAATTGTGGACTATTTTACTTAGCAGTTGCATTCGGTTATCTTTTACCTAGTCCCTCTTTGAAATTTACGACCACGACCGACAACAGTCACCACAATAACGCCTGGCGTTCTTCTTCTTCTTCTTCTTCGTCCAGTTACCACCACCAAAATACTACCAGTCCTCTTTTGGAACCTTTTTAAACATCCTTCTTCTTCTGTCCACCACTTGAGTGACACCTCGGACACAACCAGATCCACTACTTTGGAACTATGAATGACCAATTTTATTTAACGTTACCTAGTGACAGTTCCATGGATGTGTTTCCCCAACAACAGCTTATGTTGTTTTACCACCAAATTACCTCAAGCCCTCCAATTGGATCACGATGCTCATTGGGAAGTAGGCTTGGTAGAAATCATTCATCCTACGAAAATCACAAACATCAACAAAAGATCAAATCAGATCATCATAACAGTTAGGAACAAAAAACTACAAGATTCCTTGGAAAAAGATGATCCTAAAATCTGGGCAATAGACCCAACAAATAAAAATAACATGCGGGGACATTTCAAAAAATGGGATGGAGGGGTAGGAGCCAAAGGGGCTTATGCAGTGTATACCCTGAGAATTCCTACGGGGTATTATTTTAATGCTCGACATTTGGTGGACACTATTGAGGCTACCTTTAACCGTCAATTTGGTAAAGCCCTAATGGAGAACAAAAAAATAGTAAACATCAATTACAATGATGTGGCACGCCGTTTCTACATGGAATTTTCTCTGAAAGATGAAAAATCGGGTGCCATGATGTCAGACAAAGAAGCTAAAGAAAAAGGCATCCCCGATCAGGAGAGAAGATTTATGACTATTGAATTTTCTGCTGAACTGTATGAAATTTTGGTGGTAATAACGAAGATAAAAGTTATCTATCACCTGTCAGCACCAACATCGAATCTGCAGAAGCTTTTCGCGACCCCGTGGAAATGAACATTGGATTAAATTTAATGTATGTGTACTCCGATGTGGTAGAGTACAGCGTGGTGGGACACACCTCAGCTCCCTTACTAAGAGTCATTCCTTTCAAAGTGGATACTAATGATGGTGCGTACGAAGAAGGTGGAAACACATTTCACATTCACCGTGAATTTGTACACCCTCATTATTATTCAGTGAGTAAATCGTATTTTGACACTGTCCAGATTAGTATAAAAGGAGATTTGGGACAAGATGTACCATTCATTGACCAAGGAAAAGTCACGGTGAAACTACATTTTCGAAAAAAACAAGTTCTCTAATAACTTTCCTCTCAAAAAAAAAAAATAAAAAATGTATCCAGTGTACCAAGGAGTGCCTCGACAACGAGGACATGGTTTAGGAGATATGTTAAAATCAGCTTTTCGGACGGTAGCTCCTATTTTGAAACCGATGGTCACTCGAGGATTTCATGCCTTAAAAGATGCTGCTTTGACACAAGGAAAAGAATTTTTGCAAAATGTCCTCATTGACAAACAAAATCCAAAAGAAGCCTTTTTGAGAGCAGGCAAAAAATGTGTTGATGACTACTGGGTAAAGATCTTTTAGGTCTCCGAGAAAATCCTATAAATACGCTTCACGCTTCAGGCTCTGGCATTACTTCACAGCAGCAAGGACAAGGTAGAAAGAGACGACGACGAAAAGCTCGAAATCCTTTCAAAGTTCATAAAAGAACACACGGTAGTAGTACTTCCAGAAAGAATAGAAAAAGAAGAAGAACTGGTAGAGAATTAGACGTGTTTGATTATTAAACCATTGAAAATGATGCACCGAGATTCTTGCGAATGTACCAAGTCCGAACTAGAACTGTTTTCTATGCGTCCCACCATGATGACGATGCAAGAATCCCAATGGGTAGAATTTCATCCTGTATCGTCTTTGTCGGATTCAGCTCCTATCGAATTTGAAAATCAAAGGACAAACCGAAGATTACATCGATCTGAATAACACCTACTTGTACCTGAAACTTCAAGTAAAGAAAACGGCGGACAACACCTTTCCTGCGGATGATTTCAGAGTCGCTCCCGTCAATAATTTCTTTCATTCTTTGTTCAGTGGAGTAGATTTGTACTTGAATAACAAACTGATCAGCAGCAGTTTGGATACTTACCCTTACCGTGCTTACTTGGAAAATCTCTTGTCGTATGGAAAAGAAGCTAAGAACAGTCATCTGGATGCTTCAGTGATCTGGAAACCTGACACCTCGGAAAAGTTCAACGACACAGAACTGTCAGTACCGGCCAGGGTTGCTGCTGTTGTTGATGGTCAGGGCCATCTTGTTAGAGATATAACTCCAGCAGACTCCCACAATGTGGGATTTAACGACCGTCGAAAGAAAATCAGAGGGCGAAGTTTAGAATTGATGGATCGTTTACATTTGGACATGTGGTTGCAAGACAAGTATTTACTCAATGGAATTGATGTACGCCTGAGACTGAATCGCAGTAGTGCCGCTTTCCATTTGATGGCTAATGCTAACGAGTGGAAAACCATCATCCAAGAAGCCAAACTTTACGTACGACGTGTAGAAATCTTACCCAAAGTAGCTAACGACATCAGTCAATCCTTGAGCAGAACCACTGCTAAGTATCCTCTTAGACGTGTGGAAGTGAAAACCTTTACTGCAGCCGCTGGACTCCGATCCATAGTCGAAGATCACATCTTCCAAGGACAGCTCCCTAAACGTTTATTCATTGGTATGGTTTCTAATGCAGCCTTCAATGGAGTCATCAATGAAAATCCGTTCCAGTTTCAGCACTTTAACGTCACCAAGTTAGATGTCAGTCGAGATGGCAAGACCTTGTGTACCAGACCTTTTGAACCTGACTTTGACGCCAACGCAAAAACTTACTTGCGATCTTACTTGAGCCTGTTTGAAGCCACAGGACAGTTAAACCGCGACTGTAGCCACGGTATTACATACGAGAATTTTGCAGGAGGGTATGGGGCTTTGATTTCGCTCCGGACCAAGGTAGCGATGAAGGACATTTCCACCTATAAAATCAGGACCACTTCGTGTGGAACTTCAGTTTGGTCAACCTCTAGCCCAGACAGTGAACGTCGTCTTGTTTGCAGAGTTTGATAACACTCTAGAGATCAACAGTTTGAGAGAAGTCATTGTAGACTATTAGAAGAAGAAGAAGAAGAAACAAAGAAAAGATGCAGAACAGAGAAGAGCGTATGGAAATAGATGAGGGATTTTGTGAAGTAATTGACCAGTCACCAACTACTATCACCAAAGAGGATGATAATGATGACGAAGTCATTCGTTCAGAACCTAAAAAAGAAGAGACTAATAGTGTTGTTACCGAGTTTGTTGGATTTTATCCTTCTCGATGGCCAGAACACGAAAAACAGTTAGTGGACTGTTATGCTGAGGAATTGAAATTCATCATTAACAGACTGATTAAAGAACAATGTTATGGATGTCAAACCGATCATCCCAGTCAGATACAACACGACAAATGTTTGATGTTGACAGGCGAAGAACAATTGGATGAATTTTTGGAAGATGCCTGGTCAAACATCTCAGAAACAGACGTGTTGACAAAGTGGTATAAAATCTTGCAGAAATATTCTTCTCCTCCACTCATTCCTAAGGAGATCAAACGGATCGAAGGACTCATTGAACAGAATGAAAAACCTATCCGAGATAAATTTTCCTGGAATTACAAGACAGATCAATTCAAGTTCAAAGTCAGGTGTGTATTGCTGACTCAATATTTCTGTTGTTGAAGAAGGAGAAAAAAATGGATACCAGGGAACTTCATTACTTATTGAATCGTAGTTCCTATACTTCTTCTTGGAATCCTGTGGTATGTGCTAAAGATGAACTACCTCATCGTAAACCAAAAAACGTTCATGCTTATGTCATCAATACTGACGACAGTCATCTACCAGGAACCCATTGGATTGCCGTGTACTTTCCCAATGAACACTGTGTGGAATATTTTGATTCATATGGATTACCTCCTTTGGAAAAAGACATTATCGAGTTTATGAGAAGAAATGCCGTCTCGACTCGATTCAATAATGTGAGACTACAAGGATCCGATTCTATGGTGTGTGGACAATATTGTGTTCATTATCTTCATCAACGCAGTCTTGGATATTCTTTAGAACATTTACTCACTTATTTTGATAGTGACTATGTTAGAAATGATGCTAAAGTACAAAGATGGTTTTGTGAACGTTATGGTTATCTCTTGTCTTTAGCTCACCATCGTAATGTACATCAAAATGATGTGGATGTCGAAAGTTTCACATTTACTTTACCTTCTCAACGTTGTCAACCTTGTAAATATGTTCCTGTTTGAAAAAAATTTTCATAGTTACTTGTTAATTGTTAAATTGTTAACATAGTTTTTGTTGAATAAATATCATTTTTTGTGAATTGTTTGAAAAAAAATGGTGTTGTGTGGTTTTTTATTGAAATTTGAAAAAAAAAATAATGAATATGTTCTTTTCTCTCTCTTTCTATCGATCTAAAAAACCTCTCTATCTATCTATGATCTCCCTGTCGATCATCTGAAAAAAAAATCTTACCATGTTTTCCATCGCGTCCGCGCGTTAAGCATATAAGGCGGTTCACTAGCCAGTGTAGTCATTCTCGTTGACTCGTCAAGATCTCAACAGTGTTCCAAGAAGAAAGAAAAAGAAGATGGCTGCCACCAAGATTACAAAGTTGAATGAAGCTATGGTGAACATAATGAGGGTGAAGAATCATTTGATGGAGACCAACCCAGAGAGAAAGACCATGACGTTCATTCAAATGGCTCATGATCTAGTAGAAGAAGTCATGAGAGAAGAAATACTTAGAGAAAGAACAGAATGGGAAGCAGGACAACGTCTACATCAGCAACAGCAGCAGCAACAAAGACAGCAGCAACAGCAACAGCAGCAACAACAACTTCTTCAGCAGCAATCCAGCAAGCAATTTGACGGTGAAGTCTTATGTAAGATTGACTGCGATGATTTTGCTTTCACTTTCAGTAGAAAGAGACCTGCCTGTCTGAAAGCGGTAAGACCACCCACTATCGCTAAACGTGGCCGACCTGCTGGAGCTGCCACGGCTACATCTACCTAAAAGAAGTTTTTAAAAAATATAAACTTCTTTAAACCCAACGGTCTTTTTTAGGGCCACCCAATCTCTAGAAAAAGATTACTTATCTCAAATATTGCCAAAAATATCTATAAGTGTGTGTTTTATATATATATATATATATATATATATATATATATATATATATATATATATATATATATATATATATATATATATATATATATATATATATTTTTATGATAGTCTACCACCCCTCAAACAAAAAGACCCTTATATGAGTTGTGTGGTGTGTGATTGATGATATATAAAAAAATTTCCATCCCAAAAAAATTAATGTAGATAGTGTGTTTGTGTGTTTGATTTGTTTTTAAAAAAATTTCCATCCCAAAAAAATTAATGTAGATAGTGTGTGGTGTGTGATTGATGATATATAAAAAAATTTCCATCCCAAAAAAATTAATGTAGATAGTGTGTTTGTGTGTTTGATTTGTTTTTAAAAAAATTTCCCTTCCCAAAAAAGTTGATAGTGTAAGTTTTTTTTAAAAAAAATAACAAAAATTAATATGGTGTGTAGTTTTGATTTTTATCAAAAGTAGTTTCTTTTAGGTCCGCGCTTTTTAGAGTCAGGGTTCATGGAGTGTAAACTCCGCGAAGTTAAGAATGACGTAGAAAGAATGACGTCAGACGCAGGGTAGTGGGGTGATGTTTTTTTTTTTGTTTTCTTTTTAGGTGAAAAGGATGTTTTCCTTCACGTCCGCACTTCTAGTATATTAAAACCACGTCTTCACCGGTTAAGCTACCCAAAAAAATGACTAGCTTAAGAAACCTGCGTGAGGTAAAACAAATCTTGGATGTACTATCTCAAGTCATCCAAGATATGATTAACAAAGAAGACCAAAAGAGGGAAAGTCAAATCCCTATCCAAGCTCACCCTATGCTAGACGAAGAGTGGGAGTTTGAAGCGGACCATCCGCCCTTCTTTCTTACCTTCAACAAGAAGGTAAAAGAAGAAATCTGGAGGGGGAGCTGCCCTGCATGCAGGGCAAAGCCAGGGAGATGCTCCCACCTCTAAAATCTTCCTACCAAAACAAAAAACCAACGGTCCTTTTTCAGGACCACCCTTTTTCAAGAAAGATTAATTCTATTTCCCTCCCTCCCGTTGTCCCTATAGAGACCCCCGCCATGTTAAACTCCCGTAAAGGCCTCAAATACCCCTTCCATGTTAAACTCCCGTTTGTACCCCAAGTGCCCCAGCCATGTTAAACTCCCGTTTGTACCCCAAGTGCCCCAGCCATGTTAAACTCCCGTTTGTACCCCAAGTGCCCCAGCCATGTTAAACTCCCGTTTGTACCCCAAGTGCCCCATTTGTACCTCAATACCCCCACCCTACTACTTCCGTGTCGCAATATCTGTTTGGACGTAATTGATGAAACGTACCCACTTGTATGAAGTGTACCTTAGAGACGTCATACTTGAATAAAAAGCACATTTGAAAGAACATCCCCCTTATTCTTTAACTGCGATCATATTCCCTTCAGATCTCCGTAAGAGCGCAATTATCGTCAGTAAATACAAGAATGATCCAAATATTTACGGGAAAAAATGCACCGTGGCCAGCATGAGTTATTCCAAGGGTTTTCTTTTTGTTAACCCCCTATTTTGTTAACTGTATGTTCATATAGCATCCTACTAAGTGATCTTAAAATTATAGTATATATCCTTGTTAATCGACCTTGCATGCATCCTGAGCTGCAGTAGCGGCTCCAAGGATCCCGTTTAGGTGGAGCGTAAACAATTAGGTAAGGAGTCTGTGGGATGGAATCCCTGGTGAAGGCCCAGGGGTCGAGTTCCTCAGAAGCTCCTGCATTTTATATGTTTAACGGAAAAACAGTAACGAAAATTTACTCTCGGACATGTTCCAGTTGTTTCGCGCTCATTTTTTTTTTTTTGTTTTGTTTTGTTTTGTTTCGTTTTTGTTTTGTTTTTATTGGTGGGGGGTGGGGGGATCCGCCCCTGCGCTACAATACCACATGCAAATTGAATTTGTATCCGAACAACAAAAATACTGGATTATATATATATATATATATATATATATATATATATATATATATATATATATATATATATATATATATATATATATATATAATAAATATTGGTTACGTTGAGTTACACTTCCATCTTGCACAAGTTCTTAGCGGTCTTGGAAAAAAACAGCTTCCTGAAAAAACTATCGTTTTGCATCTAAACGATGAAGTTAGAAACCATAAGACTTCTTTTATTTATTTATTAAGTAGAATTACGCTGTGTAATAGTCTGATTTGACTTATAAGTAGAATTACGGTAACAGTCTAATTTGACTCATAAGTTGAAGTCTTAAGAAACTTCTCTCATGAATTTACGTCTTAAGGAAATTCAGCAACACAAATCTATAGTTTGTTCCGCTTAACTAAGTCTTACATGTTTGTCTTTATTTGCATGTTTATATATATCGTCGACAGTCCGAATTTCAAAGTCCTCCTTGATTCGTGCGCCATGTTTCTCGCGACCTTACCCGCTTGTTTTGAGGTTCTGACGTCATCAACTGGGTCAACTGTAACAGCAAGTGTTGATTAAGAAATATTCGACGAAATGAGATTTAAAAACGTACTACACTTCAAATGAAAGAAAACACAATGCAAATGTCTAATTTAACTAATACCCTATTTGCCTCAAAGTGTGTGGTGCTGGAGTGAGTGTTAGCTGTTCAAGTCAGGGCCACTGTTCATATGTTTGATTTCTTGCCCGTTTTATTAGTAGGAATCCACGTAGGAGATTTCTAAGACGGCAAAGGCAATTTAAATATTCGTTGCTATAACATGTACTTCTTATATCACGTTGGAAAAAAATCAATCCAATCAGAAACTATACAGTATGGAATTCTTCATTAAAGTATTTGTATAGGCAAAAAAATATTTCTTGTGCAAAAGCCTGAAAAAAATCCTAAAAAAGTCACCATGACTTTAAATTTGATAATTTTATTGAAATAGCTAGAATTTGTTTTTTGAAATGCATCATATATTTCTTAATTTTGAAATTGTTGTCATGATTATTTATAAGTGTTTTATTTCAGTCAATATGCATTGTGAAAGCAATGAAATATATTAGATATGTAAATAATAATAATACAGAGACAGTATAAACGATCAATTTATATACCTTGGCCTAATTGTCACTTTGCAAACTTACGTCATGTTACCTTTATTTCAGGGCACGAACCATGGATGACCTTCCGAAAATAGAAAAACTGACACGCTCGGAAAAACAGTAGCTCACAAATGATTTACAGAGTTTATAAACATTTTTCAATGATGAATAAATTAAGTACATCTAGTTAAAAACTTTCTATAGTGATTTTAATAGTTTCTCGCAATATTAGAATGAAAGCGTTCAAGTTGACTTTAAGGGCACGAACCATATCAGTCCGAGGATAACATATATGCGTCAGATAGAGGACAAACAACGACTGAGTCAGACGTGTGGCTGGTGCTTATAAGGTTTGATAGCCAAAATTTGGACTTTGAATTTATATGCGCGTATTGACTACCAAATAAAATTATCTCTATTTTGCTGACTACTGCGTCACACTTCCAGTACTCGTGACACCGCAGATATCATAGTCCATCTTAGTGAAAGTACGGAAGTGGCGTACATTTTTCCCATGATGTACCGCCCCAATTTCAAACTACCAACCAACCACTGCGGTTCACGGGTAATTGTCCAATCTAGCTGTTAGTGAATGACGTCACTAGTGTGCGAATGACGTCACTGACTAACAACTCGGAAGACATTGCCAATTTAGGCCGGGTACAAGGGAAGGCCTGTATCCGTCACTGCGCAGACTAGTTACCCATGATCTTAACAGTCACACATTCTCCTGAACACATCTTCATGCTGTCATTGTTGTTTCAACCAGACCACATTTATTTAGGGTCTACATTCTGTATATATTCGAGTTTATTTCCACCCAAGTACTGCAATTTACATTTAAGCCGATAATACGAAATGCGTCTAGGATGAAACTTGATCCATAGAAAAATCTTTCGACTTGTAACTGCTCAGTTGTTAATAGATACCTTCCTATGATTTGATTACAGTGGTTTTCTGGTGCCCAATTGTAGGCAGCACAATCTTAAAATCCGGTTGTAAGGGTTTGTTTTGTTTTTTGCTGGTCTTAACGGCACTTTTAATATAGTATTGGTTATATAATATACAGGAATTGGTGCCTTTCCCAGTGACACACTGAGGCAGCAGACAAGGGCTGGCCTTGATGGGTATGGAATCCGCGTCAATTGGATAACGAAACCGACGTTCTACCAACTAAGCTAGAGTGGCTTCTCCGGTTTAAAGAGAATTCTATTCACGTGCATTAGTCCTGTTGCTTCTTTACCAAACTTCATAAGTGCTGGTGTATTTCAAAACCGATCACTTCCAATTCAGCATTACGGGATTGTGGACTACATGCAAGATTTACTTACCTCCGAAATCGAAGAGTTTGACAACGTGCAAAAACTTTGCACCTCCGAAACAGAAGATTTGACAATGTATGTGCTCCAATGAGAATAGGCAGTTTACTTTTTGCAAAAGCACATGTTAACACATTTTTACGAAGAGTTTTACTTAGTTCAAATTACAATCAAAACATCTATCAGATTCACCTTGGTAGGCCATCACAACAAACAAGGTAAAGGGGCTTAGTGTCTTGAAGTATTGTGTCAGACTCTTAACATACGTAGGTGTCAGGCCACCTAGTCGGCATGGGGATAATATCCGAAATTGGATAGTAAATCACCTGATAGCAGTGGCGCTTACTTAGCGACGATGGTGCAGATTGAATTCTTTACATGTTACACTGGCATTAAAAACTGACTCGATTCTTTATTCAGAAAGCAAATTTTGTTATTCCCTGACCTGGGACTAAGTATCACATGAAGAACATAGCGGAATATGCTGATTGAACAAATGTTATTCATACATCAGCACAATAGTCTATTAAATATTTAGTCAGAAATATATTTGAACAGCTTCAAACTATAGCTACAATAAGCAAACAATTATTGGGACAGATGAATAACTCACTTAATAACCTATACTTTTTATATGCTTTATAAGCAGTCCCATTAGTTCAACGTTGTTGGTACATGTCAATACCCAGCGGTATTAAGTAAAAATATTCACCGCTTCCTTATATAGTAAATACGTGCCTGTATTCGCTCAATTATTTCTGGCTACTGCTAAAAAAAAATTGCGACAGAACCGTCAAGCGCTGGCCACATAATAAATCTGATGGCCACCAGAAGCCGACAATGATTATAACCTTTCTACCTGACACAAGTGCTGGAGAATCAGTAGATCTCGCTCTCATCCACAGACAAATATCTGCCATCCAAATTAAATAAAGAAAATCTGAATACATCCAAATACTTAGTTTAAAAGGAGAACAAAATAAATAAATAAATATTATTTATAATAATATTGAAAATGGACGGCTTATGACCACAAGTTGCTGCTGTTAGTACGAGAGAGAGAGAGAGAGAGAGAGAATGACCTTTGATACAATCTATCAGTCAACAGCTTCTTATTCACGTAAACAGTGCACATTTATCCACTCTAAATATGATCGTTGTATCCTGTACTAGGAATTTAATGAAACACAAGCAACTCCAAATGAATCTATATCCTTTTTTTAGGTATTATCCAAGACCGATGGGCCACAAGACCCTGCCAACAATTATGACGCACACTGAACTTTCAAATTTACACGCCGACATGACCCTGTGACTGTCAGTAATATTGAGACAATCACAACGATAACCTTAGATTGATTTTTTCGGGCTCCTCTTTGCACAATGGTATCCTCAATTTTCATTGATGTATTGGATCATTTTTTCCTAATATCAATATTTCGTTGTGTTTCTTTGGCTGTATGATATTCCATCCTCTTTAAAAAAAAAAATTATTTTCGTGCAGGGTTGAATGAGAATGACACTATATACTCGCGCGATTCCACAGCAGTACGGTAGCGTGGATTACTGCTAGGTGTTCGGGTTTCATTCATTAAATGAACGACGTTTAAAATGATTTTTGCTTCAATTGTGTTATTCTTATAACATAACAGAATGATTAATATCCATGTTTTATTAAACATATAATAAAAAGGTTATTGACTGAGTATTACAAAATATTGGGTCCTGGTTCATCCTGCGCCACATGACCTCGGGTCCAATATTTGTAAATAATCAGTTTATAACCGAAACATATCGGAATAACAAACCATGGACCTAGATATGATAAGTTTTGTATTATTTATCATATACTGGAGGCGTTTCGTGATTTGACCTTTCAAACCTTCACGGTCCATTTATTAAATAGCCTCTTTAAAATGACCAGTTAACATCAGAGGAAGATTTATTTTTTAATTCTCGTTTCTATTTTCTACAAAATTTGAATGCGTGCGTTGAAATTTCACTTATATCTGTTCAAACGTAAACATTAACAATTACCATTTACAATAGGAATATGATCGGTTTTCGAGAGCATGAATTTATTTATGGCCACTTTCAGATAATTAGACAAAAGGATATAAAAGATCGAAAAATAGTATACAGGGGGTGCAATGAAAGCAACCCATTTTCAACTAATCTACCTTATTGTCTTTCTTTAAAGTAAAGTAGTTTTTCTTCGTTGCGTGTAGAAATAAATGAACAAATATTTCTCAATCTGATGAAGACATTTTTGTTAGTCCAATTCATTGTCGAATCTTAATAAAAGTAAAGAGATATCCATAACTGAGGGGTTATATGTTCCCCACTATGTCTGATGCTTTTTAAATAGGAAAGCAATATCAGTTTTGTATAGACATGGTGAATGGATCAAATCTACACACATATTATGGTTTTGTTTATTAATTGAAACATATATATTAAAAAATATTCATAAATGGCTAGTTTCCTGAGTTGTTACTTGTAATATTGGAGAAAAGATAAGATATTCATAGCTATATTACATAAATACGAAACAAGCCACAATCGTTAAAGAATTCTTCTTTATTTTCATTGCAACAGTGAAATAATAATAATAATAATAATAATAATTATAATAATAACAACACAAATATGAACTTAATCATATAGATTTTACTCAGGAATATGTAATAAATGAAAAAAACAGAAACTCTCTTACACCCAGGTTTAATTTATTATAAATTTGAAATATCACCGTGAAAGAGACGAGCAATATACTACTTAAATTTCATATCTAGAACAATTTACGGTTTGAGTCAAGACTAATCAAAAAGGAATTAAAACCTTTTTCCAAAAATATAATTATATACCGTCATTCAGTATAATGAAAGCTTGCGTGCGTGTACAAAGATAATTTGTATTGAAAAGTCAATTATCAGCCATATATCACCAATAGCTAAGTTTTCATTTTCAAAAATATCACAATTTCCTTTAGGATGCACAAATTAGAAAATTCATTGCTGCGATGTTTGAAACAAAAAGACAGTCGAACACATTTTCCTAATTAAAGTATAAGAATGCTTGATGTTTGATCTATCAAAAGTTAGATATGCATCTTACTAGCAATGTCTAGAGATCTTTATTGCCCATATCAGTATATAATTTAGTACGCTGGTCTTGGAAATTGTAAGATTGTTTGCGTTTATTCTCGCACGATACAAACCACCTTACCAAAGAGAAAAGAACTGGCATATTAATTAATGAAAATTTCATCTGCTCCTTTCTAATACACGGTCAGAAATTGAGAGCTTCTGGTCCCTTATTGCTTTTACATATAATTTTGTACATAGTTTTCATGCGGATTTTTTTTATTTACTAACTATTAACATAGATAATCTAACTACATGTATAGAGTCTGAGAGAAAGATGAGTAGTGATTTAGCAGATCAATCATTATCAGCTACATGCATACAGCACGGATCGATCAAGTTCGCCATTAAAACTGAGTTTGTTGTAAATTTACGTTTTTCAGAACCATTCAAAATATTTTAAGAAAAGATAAACAACTCCAAAAGCAACCACGGTATTCATTATACATATGTATGTGATCAAATGTACTTTTTAAAAACTGACATTAGTTATCTAATTAGGCCTATATTGAAAAGAATATAAAAGTCTGAAACACTGAATAAGGAAATGAAATATCTATAATAGGCGGGTAAAGAAAAAGATTAAGTTTTCATTTTAATGAGACCCCATTTTTGGAAATAGGTATGTTAAGCACGTCTTGACAAACGTAAAAGAAAATGGGCGTATTTACTTTAAAACAAAAACACAGGTTTGTGACTGAAAATCAATGCATAAATAGCAGCCCGGGTAATTTAAAATATGTGTAATATCTCAAGCTTTGAGATCATTGTTAACATTCAATAAGGACTTTGCAAAATTCGAAATCTTTAGAGTGACAATTATGAAAAATATATGTGAATATGAAAGTATAAATACAAAATACAAATTTCAATGCAGAAAACTTTTATAAACAAATGCTTATTCGTTTGAAATGAAGAGACCGAAAATGAAGACATGGTGTCCTTTACATCAAATAGCTCCGTCAGGCTGAGTTCGTTTATCGACCTGAAAGAAAGAAATGACAGCAAATGAAAAGTATATTAAACACTAAATTAGTTCTTTGCTCTATGCAAAAACAATAACAAAATGGTTACTCCCACTGATATGTGTGCGGAAGTGACGCTTCATAGGAACAACACATTTTCTAAAGTACGGATGATAGGTAAGTGATTTACGATATATATTGAAATGACGAGTGATCCAGAGATAACCTAGGAACCTAAAATAACTCTTGCCTCTGTATCCAGTCGGGCCTTTCCAACAATTATTGGAAGAAAGCCCCCGGAAATATTACAATAGCTCAATCTGAATAACCTCGGTTTTGTCCGTCAAGTCGAGAAAGAATCATTAGATGTAATTTGCTGCTATTGGTGGCGGAAGGAGACAAAGTTACAATCGGAATATTGTCGGCATTTTCTTTTGCAGCATACGTGGTTAACTCCGCCAGACGAGAATCACTAAAACCAACCAAACTTATGTTTATTCCCACAGCTACTTCTGAGGTTATTTCTCGACTTGAAATGAATGGCCGAGTGATGTTCCAATTGCCAGTAACCGTCACGAGGTGTTCCGATTTCTTCTGCATCTAGCATATCACCAGATTAAATAGACATTAATAGGCAACATTTTTTAAAAATAAAGTGAATGATTATTATTGGGAGGAAGTACATTATAATACTGAGTTATTCCATGTACCAGTTCAATCTTGGCAATTATAGAGCGTATTTTTACCCTGTCATGAAATTAGCATAAAAAACTAAGAAGATCGAACACATTTGTGTAAAATTTTCAAAAATAACTCTTCAAATATAAAATGCAGTAAATTGAACTGGTAAGAGGGAAAACAATTGAAATGCTACTCAATATATCCAAGCTTAGAACCTTCATTCAATGATCTTTCTTCAATTTCGGTTTGATATTTTATTCTCTAACCTATCCTTATTCGTCGTGGAGTAAAAGTAAAAAATGGATAAGTGTGCTTTTATTTAAATTTCTTTCCCCATATTTCAGGGGAACACAGCTTCTCTTTGTACTCATTTTCGTTCCTTTTCACTTTTTTCCAATATCATCTCAAAGTAGTTGACACTGCATTCTGTTTCAGTTGTTGCACAAATTCATGTCTAGAACGTTTTCAAGGTTTATATGGATTTGAAACTATTTGATCGAAAAAATACAGTTTTTGTAATGCCCTTGATGAAACTTCACAGTTGGTCACTATATGCCTCATTGAAGTTAAGAAATTTGTTTTTAAAAAAGAACCATTGTCTGTTCATAATCGAAAATTCTGACAACAAATTAACCTTACATCCACTTCTTTAGTACTAAATGGTCGTCTTGTACTGCAATGACGTTACACAAAACAGTAAACGGGGCTGTAATCAAGGGAGATAATGCAGTCAGTAATTTTGGACAATAAGAAAGTTTGGACGATATTACTCTACATAACTTTAGCCTTACAATATTAGAAATTCAGTGAGAGTATATTGTACCGAAGAGGCGAATTTGTAGTTCATACATATTGAAGAACAAAATGCATGAATAATGTACACATTAAATTTGTCTCCATATTGCACCCTTAAACGTGCACCATACAAAGAAGTATGTCGATTCACAGAGTGAACACTCGGTTTAAAACTTGAATATATTGCACAAAACGATAACTTGTACAATTACTACATCCGGAGTGTTATTATCGAAAGGCTAAAGGTTGAAACTCTAACACTAGTTAGTTTAGAAGCATCTATATATGTAGGAAGCTAGTATAGAGGTGTGCAAAAAACTACGACTCACGCGCAAACCTAATTATATTCATGAATTTCTAGATGCAATAAAGACCTAATTATATTCATGAATTTCTAGATGCAATAAAGAGAAGTAGATATGTTCCTCTGATCTGTTAAATTGGGAAACAAGTGACGGCATTAAAATATGAGGCAGTTTAGCAATACATTGACTAATAAGACATACAGCAGTGAGAACAATGTTTTCATCAAAAAGGGTGTACAGAAAACAAGAGCAAACTCATAGTAGTGTGCCGATATGTCCACAGTAAGAACACAAGCCAGATTATGCAACAAAGGGCCAGGACAACATTACACTGAAAGAAGGCGAGAATAATTATTTACATCTATTTGTCTATTCGTGAATTGTAGCCGTAGAAAGGTGTTCAAAATACCTATGCGGATAAAAAGTCCTTTTTGACTCGAAATCTACAGAAATATAACGAAACGAAAACAAAACACGTTCAACAAGTGTCAAATAATAATCAAATACTTTGGTTATAAATAGCCCATCGAGTCAAGTGTTTACATTTTAAAAGTTAACTTAAACGACAAGGTGACAAATATATAATTTTTCTTGAACTTATATATTCAGTTATTATTGCTGAGGTAGAGAAAAATGGAAACAGTCACAATAGTAGCAAACACATGATGATATAATACCTGATTATTTGGATGAAAAGACCTGAAATAATTGTCAGAGAAGCAAACCACTCCTATGATAGGGCAAAATTATCCCTCATGGTACCGAACACTATACGCTGTCTCGTGTGCCGGAAGAGGTTAGATCAGAATGTCTGGTTCCCACACTCTTTCATTAATTCTATACATGATTACTTGGAAGAAAAGAACTGACATAATTATCAGAGATGCAAACCACTTCTATGATAAGGCAAAATTAGCCCTCATGGTACCGATCACTATAATCTGCCTCGTATGCCATGTAATAATCCGGAAGATGATATGGATGATTTCTGGTTTGCTTCACTCCCAGTTAAGAGGAACAAATGTGCTCTGAACATTGAACGGGTTAATTTCACAGGACTGCAAAAGCATGTGGCATGTGGTTTTATACTTGATAACATTTTCAACTTGATATGCGAATATTATGCTACAAAAAAAAAGAAGAAAAGTGTGTCGTCTTTGACGCTGAATGTCTGTTTTTGAGATTTCAGTGATGAAATAAAAATTTAACGGACATTGTTCGTCAAAATAAGAATTGATTTTGAAACCAATTGTTTAAATAAAGACAAATCGGAAAGGTTTATAAGAGTTATACAAATAATATCAGTAATAACACCTGAAAAATTAATTATTAAGAAAAAAAAGACACCTTGTCTGGAAACTCTTTCTTAATTCAGTTTAATTTAAGAAATGTATTGAAACGCTTGTAAGATGTATATGTGTTTCGTAAACTTAAAAAGAGGGTTCAGCGAGAGAGAGAGAGTGGGAGACGAGAAGACAGACGCAGAATCATGCAATTATGTTCAGTAAAATTCGACCGTTTTCTACCCAAATATTTATTATAAGTGTAAAACCGAACTATGAATAAGAAAATGTAAGAAATATTACTTCATTAAACTATTTTATTTATTATTGATAAAATTGTTTTCAATTGTTTAAATATTCATGCAGATTTTTAAAAAAGAAACCAATACTGAAATTTAAAGAAAAAAAAAGTGAATGCTCATTCAAAAGAATAATATGTATAAGGTTTTACGATATGTCAACACTCGCTATATGGTGCCAGTTAAAAATGTACAGATAAAGAATTGCAAAAAAAAACAACTGTAGGTTGAAAGAATAATAATAATAATAATAATAATAATGACAATAATACATAGAAGCATCGCAAGCAGCAAGTTGTCTAGGACACAAGAGTCATGTCAATCAACTGGAAGACGTCAAGAGAAAAGGAGGGTATCTTCCACGACTTATTGTCACCACAGCAGTCCGCGATGCCGTTTTCCCTCCACTCCACCCCTCCTTAATAAGTATGTTCAGACAGAATAAGGCAGGAAACCAACAACCAAGGAAGAACACCACAAGGATCAATCATATGTTTTTTATCAACGAATTGAAGTTTCATGAGCGACGTGAGTCCGAAATAGACGTCCAGGTCCAGATAGTAAGGACTGTCTCAACTGACATTTAAAGGGAATTTAGAATCGACAAGTGCACACCTTTGAGCATCAAGGGTGGCAAAGTAGAAAAGATAGAAAGCATAAAGTTCACAGTGTTACGACTCTATGGTCTAAGAAAAATGTAACAGAAAGAAAGTGAAATCAACAAATCAAGTAAAAAATCAACAAGCAATTTATTACTAGATAATTAAAATGAAAAATCAAAAAGTCACTTACAGTAATGTGTTTTGAAATCCTAATAATCCAATAAGAATGATTGTTCTAATCACAAGTCCTAAATATATAATGTTCCGAATTCACGGCTGTGTCCTTGAATGTTATTATGTGCCAATGGTCTCCAAAGTCCTGATGTACTAGTAATCTTTGATGTGCTGATGTCAAAATGAATGAAGTATTCCATAATCTCTGAATAAGTTCACATAAATTCCAAAATCATCAATTAAAAATCCAAAATCCAAAAGTTTATGAGCACTGTTATAATCCAATGAATATTTAAAATAATTCCTCTCTTAGAATTTGGAATGAATTTTCACAACTGTAATAGCTCTTTACAAGACTGATGGTAATGTCGAAACTGAATAAATGTCCACCAAACATGGCATATATAAAGATTGGTCACATGACAGAATGTTCTAGAACATGAGTCATCTTAATGGAATTTTTACTTGTAAACAAAAATCAACCTTGACCTTCAAATTGAGAAAACATATTGATCAAAACAACCTAATTCAAGGACACTAGTTAAACATGTTTTTCCTGATAACATTAAGATTTAAGCAAATATTGAAGTGAAGAAACATTTATAATTTCCTAAAATATTTATAATATTATATAAACATCATACATAACAACAGATAACTACAGAGGAAACCAAGTAGTAGAGGATAAGGACTACAGACACCAAGAGATTCTTGAGGCAGAAAACAAGTAACATGGCGTTACGAAGGATAATATCAGAGAAGACTATATTTGAAAGGTGGAGAGATTACTAGGCAGAAAATGCAATGAAGATAACACTGTCGCAGCCATCAGTACATTCATAGTCTCCATCATCAGACATCGTGCACTGGGGTGAAAAAAAGAATTGGTAGCATAGATAGCAATAATAAAATGCTACTGACCGTCAATTTCACACGGCATCCAAAAGCTGATGTAAAGTACCTTTACAGAAAGATTGGGAAAGAGGCCTAATAAGCACATAAGACTGAATTTAGACAGAAAATAAAGCATAGAAAAGTACGTCATGACAATTTATGACAGATTCCTGGCTTTAGTCAAGTTCTAAGAGGGTCTTCTCGAACAGATCGAACGACAGAATGATATCCAGCAGATAAAGCGTGAAGAGAAAACATCGAACTAGATGGACGGAAACAAAGCATGAACAGTTTGTAATGGCAAAAATAAACGGCCAATGGAGGGGAGGGGGAGTGGGTTCAGCTGCATATGCCTACAAAAGAAAGAAACAAAATGACTAATTATGGCAGCGCAGGACAAGGTAGTCACGGTAAAGAAGGTGAAAGCAAGTGTATCAAATCAAGACATCTCACTATCGTGCAGAATGTGCAGGAATAAGGATGAGACAGTTAATCACCAGATCAGTGAGTGCAGCACGTTCATCCAGTTTCAATACAACAATACGCACGATAAACTTTCTATAGCCGTACACTGGAAGCTGTCTTGGATGTATGAACGCGCGTGCACAAGCCAGTGTTACGATGACATATTTCAACATCCCAACCGACCGATTCAACACTGAACGTAGTATACGTTGAAAAAGAGAAGAACCTAACCTACATCACATACATAGTAGTGCCACTGACATCTTGCATCGTGCGCAAGAATCAAGCAAACAAGTACAATGACCTATCCAGAGAAGTTACAAAGTTCTGGCAAACAGATAGATATCGTACCAATTGTAGTGGGAAAACTATACTGTGAGTAATGCCCAACAAACTAGCGGCATTTTGAGAATGTAGGAATACCAATCAAGCCAGACCTACTAGAAGAAGCGATACCATCAGAAAAATGCATCATAAGGCTGTGGCAGAAAATAATAATAATAATAATAATACAGTAGAATCTCATTGTTCAAAACTCTGTTGTCTCGAACACCCGTGTTCTCTCGAACTCCCATTTCTTTCGCGCCAAAATCCCTTTGTTTTCAATCGCAGAAAGCTCAGGTTCGCTGACGACTACGTTACACTTCCTATGTTCGTGACACAGCATAGAACAAAAATCTTCTAATCTTAATACAAGTACTGAATCTCTGTACTTTTTTTCCCCATGATGCATTGTGCCCATCTATCTGATTCCCTGATTCGTATGCTTTCTGCTACGCACTACCCTACACAACGAACTTATTGGGAGACACATATTTTACTAGCTACCGGCCTATGATAATGGCCTACCAATTTAGGCCGGGCACCGGCGAATACGCTCTGGTCACTGTTCATACGACGGTGTATACAAAGTTATTTAGCTGAACGAATTACAAAGATATGTGCTACGGCTTCTCTCAGAAAACCTATCAACAGTTGCCCTGAAGCAGAAATGACAGCTTTTATCAAAGTTTCGATAAACTATCATGGGTTACTCTTTTTAAATCATTTGTCTTAAGATGGCTATTTATATTTAACTCTACCGGGAAGCGAAATTATAATGTTTCTTGGGATAAACTCTCTGTATTAAAAATCATCATATAAGACTGAATACTGATAAATGAACAGTTTGACCATATAAACCTTTGAAAATTTGTTTATTTTTCCTTTCTATTGCCTTTGCTACATCCATATTGGAAACAGCATACAAGCAACCAATGGACTACTAAAAGCATGCATTTGATTTTAGTAAATTCATCCCTAAACAATTATACATGGCGTAGCATATGTATAACAGGACATTTGTACAGATTTTCATTCACGTAACAATTGAACTTCATATTTTACAGGATTCATGACGTCTTGAAGCTTCAAAATCTATTACACACCGCATGAACGGCCGAATCGAATCAAAACCGTTTATATGTAGTGTTTAAATGATTTTGAAGCTTCATGACTTCATGAATCCTGTAAAATATGAAGTTCAATTGTTATCATTACAAGTAGTCATAAAATAGTAACGAATCTCAAAAAAAAATAACATTAACAATATTTTAGCCATTGTTTACATATATTGTCAGAGCACACAAGAAGGGCACATGAATACACAAGTAGTTCCTTTCAGGTGTTTTGTAATAATAACTTTTAGTATTTCTGCGTCACGTGATGCAATTTTAACCAGTCTAAATGGGCTTGTTTAAATTTGACATTATATATGCATATCATGCGAAAAACATATATCAGAATTCTGCCATGTAAAACCTGTTTAAAGTGGAAAAAGTGCTCCATATGTTCACTTCACATGTTTTCAAATATGCTTAACATAAGTGACTCATATACGCAAAACAGGTGTGGTACTCAACATATGTTTGACATATGCGAGGCAACATGTGTTGAACATATTTTACACATGTCAAACGTATGGTGCTATTTTTCCTGCGTAATTTTTAGGTCTATCAATAAGTAGAAATCACTGATTCTAGACGTAGTATTAACAGTAGTTGTGAATCAATGTAGATGTCCTACGAAAAAGTAACTAACCAGCCATCCAGCAGGGGTAGGGGATGAGGGTAGACCCACGTCGCCTAAGACACCATGTTCTTTTATATGCGTCCCGCCGTTCTACTCTGCCCTCGGATGCTGTCGCTAACTTGGGGACAAGGAGTTCCTGGTTTATGTTGCCCTCCTCTGCTAGCTGTAGGTACACAAACAAGTATTTTATTTCCAAAAAGCTTCAAGGGTTGGCTATATTTGTCTAGTTTGAAAAAAAATCTCTGAAAGAAAAAGTGGCAGGGAGCAGGAGAAGTAGGTCAGGCAAATTTTTATTAAAGCGGGGATATTCTTTTCATACTGAGCAAGTGATAACTTTAAGTTGGAATATATTCTGTCTTGTCATTGTTGAGCAAAATCGGATTTCTTGGGCTAGTAAAAACCATACTTAATGAAATAACCACGCACGGATTGGATTACCTCTCAAGGAAACAATTTCGCAAAGTAAATGAAACCTAACTGTAGTCACATAATGCGCTGTTGGTATGACGCAGCTAATGCAATTGATTTCCTGATGGCCCTCAAAACATGGCTGAGAGAAAATAGTTCTTTTTTTGTTTTTTCTTTTTGGTTTTTTTTTTTTTTTTTGGGGGGGGTGGCCCTCAAAACATGAATGACAGAAAATAGTACTTAGGGCTTTTTTTTTTTTCTTTTTTTTTTTGTTTTGTTTTGTTCTTTTGTCGGGGGGTGGGGGTGCTCGCTTTAGCCTAGAATGATGCTAAGTGATTTCAAATTTGTTCATGCATTGGCAGATATCTAAACTATTTTACTGTTGCACTAGCACATGATGGATGTGGATTACTTGAAAGTGATATGTATTCCATGCATTTTTGACAGTGTACCATCTTAGGAGGTCACATTTTTATTAAAGTACTGCACAACAAGTTTTTTTTTTCTTTGCTGTTTTATGTGTCCTTCAAAAATATGTAAACCGACGAAAGAAACAATTTGAAAAGATTTTTTTTAAATTTTTTTGTATGAATTTTGTTGTTTTGAAATAATTCATATTATAACAGAGACTGAATTCAAATAGTTGATGAAACCTGTACTTGGACAGGATAGTGCTATGGTAGGCTGATTACTTGAAAGTGATATGTAAAAGCGCACATATTGCATGCATTTTTGACAATGTACTATTTCAGGACGTTATATTTTTATTAAAGTACTGCACAACAAATATTTTTGTTTCTCTTTGCTGTTTTATGTGTCTGTTAACCGACAAAAGAAACAACTTATAAAGATTTTTTTTTAAAAATAATGTTTGTAAGAAATGTGTTGTCTTGAAATTATTGATATGATAACAGAGACTGAATTCAAATAGTTGATGAGATCTGTACTTGGACAGGTTAGTGGTGCTATGGTAGGCTCCCTCCCTTACACGTGTATTGAACGCTACATAACCAATGACTCGCGACTACAGTTATTGCTAAAATACCCGATGCAGATCCCGTAGATCTGATGACAAATAAGAATCAACACACAAAAGGGCCTTTTTTGAAGATCACATCACAAGGTCTCGTAAATATGCATGCCATCACACAAGCCTTGTTAGCGGGCACAAAATAGGCAAATGGAGGTCAACATCTTACAACTGCCGTTTCTTGTTACTGTTATAAGATGCAAGGGATAACAACCTCATAGCATATACAGGTAACGTAAATTACACAAGGGGGTTGCAAGATACAGCCTCGAGCCTAGTATATAGCATTTTTGTGATAACATGATGGGTTTTGAATTATTTAGGAAGGACCAATGCGATATTAGAGGACGGCAGATAACATTTAAGAAAGAGAATTGCGGATCAACTAACCCTGTTATTTGAGTATTCTTTAACGAGTTAATGGACAAATGTGGATCAGCTGACCATGTCACACGAAAATACTTTCACGTGTTTAAGTTGTAATGGCACTGTGTAAGAATTAAGAAGCGGATGGTTTTTAAATGGACCAGAATACTACATACGTAAAATAACTACTGAAGTTGTTAGATGATTTAACTCAAGAGACACAGAAGACATTGTTATTGCTGCCTAACAGGTTGAATTGGCAGATGTACAATTAAATTGTGTTTCGAAAATCTCGATGGAATCCTAGTTAGACTTTATTTCGAAAATCTGAATGGAATTCCAGAAAAGTTAGCTTGGCAAAATCTGTATTTCTGTGAGTTTGACATAACACAAGATTTTGCACGTATTTTAACAAAGGAGAGATTGTAAGGTAATTTAACGAACATAATTTTACTACCGATAAAACTAATGTATACACCTCTAACAACTACATAATAGAGAACGACAGCGCGGTAGGTATAGACTCCGTTAGATAGTTGCTTGTCGCTATAAAATTTACAGCAAATTTGCCTGCCAATTAACATTCCCGTGCATAAACAAACATACCGATACACATTTATTGAATTTTGTATGTTTATAGTCCGGATATTGATGGTTATGTAAGTAGGGTTTTGTAGTGAGTGATTAAATTGACATTTATTTAAGAGAAAATATAGAGAAACCCTAATGATAGTTGTAATTAAACACGCCAAATTTAATAATTTGCCGATTGGCCCCACAACAGCAATGTGTATCCTACTGGAGAGAGTCATTCACATGCTCGTACTGAAACATCACTGAAAATACCCATCTGTAGAAAAGCATGACATTGGAGTTGCTAAATTGGCACTAGTACATTATAAATCTCACACTCTAAGGATTGGTTCGGATTGGACACTCATATTGAATTGATATTTTCCCCTGCAAGGATGATCTCTCTCTCTCTCTCTCTCTCTCTCTCTCTCTCTCTCTCTCTCTATATATATATATATATATATATATATATATATATATATATATATATATATATATATATATATGAACGAATGGATTATTGTATGAAAAGGTAGTCTATATATTTAAGGAGAATGTGTTTTAAAGAGAAATATAGCATTTCTAAATCCCTATTAAAGTATTTTTAAAAAAACTTTTTCGCTTTTATATTAAGGTATAACTTACACTGGATAGAAGTGGCAAAAGACTGTAGTAGACATGGCATTAATGAAATACCTATATTACTGGACAGGGATTAAAGAGACGAAAACTCCATGTTAAATGTACTTCTAGGCAGATTTCGACATGCACGTGTAAACGGAAAGAGTAAAAAAATTATTCATTTACATATTTGTAGCCGGGCCTTAACAAAAGCATGAAATAGCTTAGGTGTTAGGAGATGGAGACTTAATGTTCAGTTTTAAATAAAAACCAGTCCTTCACACACTCACTTTACGTAAATTAGTATTTAAAGCATAATAAAGTAGCTTGCAAACGACATCATTTCTCACTTTTTGAACACGTTTCAGATGCCAATATCTCAAACATAAAGCGAGAAAAACAACTTCTATTGATATTATAGCCATCTTAAAAGCAGCAATAATCTTTCATTAGTAGTAGGTGACAACGAATGTGCACATCTCTTGGTTGAGTTGCAACATGTACGCTGTCAGTAAAATGTATAGAAGTGTTCCGTTAGAACTAATGGAACTAACCCAAACATTAGTGCTACAGATGACGTATGTGTTCTGTCCACATTATGGATGCCGTTTCAAACTGTTGATCACGAAACGAGAAATAAAGGACCAGTCTAGCCATGTTGCAACAGACAATAGTTATTGAACGGTTGCACTGGGTAACTTTAATCGCATAATCGTATTGCCGATGTAATGTCTCTTGGCTATATATCGTTCCGCATAAGCTAATTACAGAGGGATTACCTGCTGAAAATCTTTCTCCGAGACAGTAAAAAGTTTACACAACTCAGTTTTTAAAAACTTTGTGTTATGGATAATAATAACAGTGGTCTTACCACTTCCATGGTGTAAAGGATCAAGCCTTGAAAGGTCGAGAAGTCAATTGTGTCCATGTATTTGTGTCTTTTGTCAGTTGCCATTTTCGCGTCCTTTAATTAATTAAATAAATAAATTGTCCTGACACGGATACTAACAGGGACAAACACCAGATGTATTTCAACAACTTTCTTCGTCCCAATTTTGCCATGAGCTGTGACAAAATATACTGCAAATAAGGCACCCAGCTGATCTCTAAAGGTACAGATAATTGCGAATTTCAGTTAACGCTATCAAATGATGTTCAAAAATAAATAAGATAATAAAATATTAAAATTGGTAATATAACTGATTTTAAGGCTTTTCTTTCCAACGAATATTGTCAGTTCGAGACAAATTGCACAAATAAAGAAGAAAGTAATTTGGTTTGATTTGGTTTTGGTGTTTTACGGCACAGCAATACACGCAGGTGATTTAGTGCCAATACAGTTGGAGCAAAAAGCCTTCTCCAAGGACAAATCACGGTAGCAGAGCTGGGCTAATTCGATAGTAGGATTCGAACCCACATCATCTATGTCGCGAGTACCGCACGCTAATCAAAAAGCCACAGCGACTCCTAAAAATAAAGTAAGGGACAGGTATTTACTTTACATAAACACTTAGGCTAAAGATAAATCGGTCATTTTCATCAGCAACTACCACTGGACAAAAAATATACAAGTTGGGATCACGTCATTTATTTGTGAACAAATAAAGAGAAAATATCGTTCAATTTAATGTATATATCTAAAGATGAAAACATATATTATTAAACGATAACAATTAATGATTAGAATCGTAAACTCAAAAAAGTTATATTTATACTCAAGAGCGTAGAAAATAAAGCACACACAGTATTCCCACCATTAAAGGACACGGAATTCATGACATCAGAGTTACGAAAACAAAGTTTGGTTCTAAATTGATTGTAACCATATAGCCAATATTGATTCAAAATCGCTTTTACTTGATAAATATCAAGGACTGTATCGTTCCATGTAACATATGTTAATATTGAGACAGGTGTAAACAAATCATGTTGGGCTTCACGTCAGGTGCCAGTACAAAACACAAAACTCCGACCATTCAGTGATACTCTTTATCTGAATTACAGTGACAACTTGGACAATTATCATATTGTCAAAATCTCACAGCTTATAAAATGTAACTTGATCCCTAAAAGAAATAACAATGTAATAGAATATGATGGAGACACGAGATTACAGTTACAAATCGCCTTTGACTCGCTACTTCACAAAATAGTCAGTAATGCGCAAACAACTGACAACTTTGCAATGCTGACTGAACAGAAATGTTTTGGCTTCCATGAATGAAATGACAGAATGACTCTACTTCTGTATCGTAGCTTTGAAAATGTAATCCCTTAATGTTTGAGTTTTGTCTTTTCATCGAAAGAAGAGTGATATTCAGTTCATAAGAAAAGCAAGACAGCCTGGTACGGTTTACACAGGGATGTTGACTGAACATTACAGCTTAATATAACCTCCTTACTTTCTGCATTTATTATGTGTGTGTGTGTGTGCGTGTGTGTGTGTCTGTGTTGCCAATTGTGTATTCAGGATAATGCATTTTATAAGACGAATATTCCATTCAAATCAATAGTGCTTTGCTACTTTAAAATTCCTTTTCTTTTTTTTTCTTCTTGATTTTCTTGATTTAAATTTAAATTTTCCTTAGATCGTACAACACTGTCAATATTATTTTCAATCTTAGGAAGGTGTGAAAAGAGAACTACTTTCAAAAACTAAACTATGTGCTACAAAAATATTAGTTCTTTCTATAATAATTAGTCCTTGGTAATTTCATTCACGCCATGCAACCATTCTGTGACAAAATGACAGATCGTATGACTGAAGGTATTTATCATACAAAGATGTTTCTTAAAACCTTCACTATCCGTAAACTAAGGTATATAGATACAACGAATACACTCATATCCCATGGATATCTTTGGGGTAAAAATATTTTGTGAAAAATTCATTAAGATTGAAAACTTCTTAAAGGTTTTAATAGCTGTTAAGTTCTACAAGTGTGTAGAATAAATAACATTTACCTAACTCTATACGTTCGAGGTTTATTCTGATTCCAGATTCTATAAATCATTTTCTTTACAGTTCTAGTAGAAACAAATTAAATTTGTACTCCAACTGTTCCATATGCTGAGGCCTTATTTCAGCTTAAGTATCGTGCTAAGTATCGTGCTAAGTTTCGTGCTAAGTATCGTGCAAAGGGTTTGTCTTGAGTCTCACAGTTTTTGACTAGCTGAGACAAAATTTAAAACCAAGGTCAACCCCAACAAGATATGGTCTTCAGGTCTAGCATTTTTACTCAGACTATAAACAACATTAAGATACAGGGACGAAACGTGGATTGTGTCAAGGCAGACTAGTCGTCCTGTATGTTTTAATGTCCAAGAAATCAATATGTCGGGACTTCAACATTTAATTTTATATATTAGTATTTTGAGCTTGCGTTGGAGTTCATGTTCACAAAGATGCATAACTTCAGGGCCTGGAAGGCATAATAGATTGGAACATGAATTTGTATTCAGGCTCAGATTAGGCCTGGAAGGTATAATGCATTGCAGCACGAGTTTGTAATCAGGCTAAACTTAGGCCTGAAAGGTATGATACACTGGAGCATGAGTTTGTATTGAGGAAAAAATTAGGCCTGAAAGGTATGATACATTGGAGCATGAGTTTGTATTGAGGCTAAAATTAGGCCTGGAAGGTATGATACATTGGAGCATGAGTTTGTATTGAGGCTAAATTTAGGCCTGAAAGGTATGATACATTGGAGCATGAGTTTGTATTGAGGCCAAAATTAGGCCTGGAAGGTATGACACAATGGAGCATGAGTTTCTATTCAGCCTCAGATTAGACCTGGAAGGTATAATAAATTGCATTACGAGTTTGTATTCAGGCTCAAACTATGACTACAAATAATTCTACAAATAAACAGACTTACAACACCATTGCGAAAGTATATAAACGCTTAATTCTTTTCATCCTTTGTCAACTTAAAAAATGAATGGACTTGAAAATGTTTAGTTCGCAGTTTTGAATCCCGTGTGTGTGTGTGTGTGTGTGTGTGTGTGTGTGTGTGTGTGTGTGTGTGTGTTCTTCATATGGTTCTCATGTGATCATACCTGTTCGCCGTCTTCTTCTAGGATATCAATGAGAAAGGTCCGGGTTTCTGATACAAGGAGCATGACAATGATGGTTCCCAGGATAGATACGATTTTAAGCTCCATTTTCTGAAATAGGAGACAAATATAAAAAGGCGTAAACAAGAATAAATACATGTTGTATTTAAATTCGACGCATCTTGCATCTAAAAAGGAAGTGGGAAAGTCTTTTATACTGAGCATTATGACCACATACAAAGATTAATACTATCGAAGTTACTTGACTACTTGTGACTGCTGCCCATTTGTGTGTGCATTATTCATAACATGAATTAGTTCTGAAATAGTTCCTGTGTTCTTTTGATTACGTCTACAGGCTGTAACAGATAAATAACAAGTTGGGTACTCCAGAACGTATGGTATTTGCGTATTAACAGTAACTGGATTCTAATATCCATACATCGTTATTGCTTTCGTGAAGTACAAAACTTTCGCCGTAGTTATGATTCCAAAATTACAAAAGTGTGGCACAAATAATAAACAGTTTTTATATCTGTCATTTCGCAATGAGTGTCTGTAATGTTAAGCTCATGTTATTTCATGTACGTGTATACAGCTCACTGATTTATCTTTTCCCTTGTCATGATCTTGTGCTTGAACAGGTGTTGTCGCTATGATAAATGATGATTTCTGACTGGATAAAGTTTGATTACGCACAGAATTAAAACATATCAAGCAGCAAAGCAAGAGTTGTTAAGTTTATAAAATGTTGGAAGATCACAATGAAAATAAATAAATTTAACGGAAATGTCCGTTAAAATAATTATTATAGACCTACGAAGCGGGATTGCGCTCGTAGGAGACACAAAAAGCATTTTAGAAAGATACACACACCGTATGTATATATATATATATATATATATATATATATATATATATATATATATATATATATATATATATATAATATAATATAATATAAATATATATATATATATACATAAACGGCGTTATATAATTCCTATGAAAGTCATATATTGATGAATTTTAACAGTAAATAATAAAGGTTTTGTAAATATCACGTAGATACAGATACAGCACAGAATGAATGGGCCAACCACATAAATATTAGTAAATGTCATAGTCATATTAAGTTAACGTAGAAACACTACATCCAAATCTATTTTGACATGTGGTTACCCAAGGCAAATGCGGGTTCATATTGTGGACATTTATGGATAGTATGATTGACATAAAGCATTTCGTTTTCATCAAGGTTCTAAATCGCAGGTGAGGTTGCCTTTTTATGGAATATGTATCTTGTTTAAATATTTGGTGATAAATCGCTCCTAAAATATTAATTATTAATATAATAATATTGTACGAATCCCTTTTGGTACTCAAGTTAGTGCAATATCTTCGTGTCATTTGCATCTATGTAAGGTAAGAAAAAAATTTGTTTAATCTACTGTAACTGGATTGACATAAAGCATTTCGCTTTCATCACGGTTCTAAATCCCAAATGCATTTGCTTTTTTATGAAATATGCATCTTAATTAAATATTTGGCGATAAATCGGTCCTAAAATGTAAATTATTAATATATTAACATTGGACAAATCCCACTTGGCACTCAAATTGTTGCAATATATTCGTGTCATTTCATCTATGTAACGTAAGAAAACAATTTGTTTAATTTACTGTTACGGGCGGTGGTACAAAGTCTAACTGTTGCGGTGGGGAATCAAACCCGGTTCGTCTGTCCTACGGTCAGGCACACATCACATATACCACTAGTCTAAACGGTCGCAACCAGCTAGAATGGTTAGTAAGTGGCCTCATATGCCTAGACCGCTAAATTCCTCTCCTTTTACCTTTGCATTCGTCCTGGAATGTCACCCTGATTCACCACTCAGAGCATTAGAAACCCGTTTTCACCAGCCACCAGCAACTGAGAGACTGAGAATTCTCCAAATGTAACGGAAGGCCAGACAAAGTCTAACCGTCGCGATCTGATATTGCACCCGGTTCGTCTATCTCGCGATGTCAGGCGCACATACCACTAGAATAAAAGGTCCGGACTAGCTAGGCTGGTTAGTAAATAGCCTCATAAAAGGCTCGCATGTCAGTCCCTAGGGAGTATTGTTTTCCAGTTGGCGTCAAAATCACGTGAAATATTGAAAGCTATCCAAAAATGTAGGCAAACATCCAGACGGCTCCTGAAACGGGTTATTGATCGCCAAAGATGATGATGAGAGAATGTATGTAGAAGTAATTTAGTGTGAAAATGTGCCTTCACAATTTCAAATCCGAATTAATTTTGTAAATAGTTTTCCGGATTCAGTTTCTAATGGAATAGTAAATATTGTACAATGTCTTGACTTGGATACCGTTTCTTTGGATGACTGGAATTTCTGGTCTGCTCTTCCAAACAGATCAACGCCTATGAAAAGTAGCACTTTATAGATTGAAACTGACACAGCACGCGAATAACATTATAGAACATGAATAATATAGGTTTCATTTACTCTCGCCTATGGTTTGTTTGAGACAATTCAAAGCAGCAAACATATGTCGAATGCATCTACTACACTTGCCGCGAGCCATTTGTATTTTAAAAGGAAATGAAGTGAGAAATTAAATAAACTCAACATAAAACTGGCACTTTAAATCATACGCTGAAATTATCCAGAAAGGTATACTCAAACGAGACAAATTATTTCGTTATGATAATACTGAATATAAATTCACACTGAGCAACAGCAAACACGATACAAAGAAGGAATAAATCAAAATAAATCACATTCAACTTAGATGAAGTTTCAGATCAATTACTGCATCACGGCTTATGCAGCCGGTCAAAAATCAGACTTATGAGCAGTTTGGCTCGTTAATTTAAAAAATGTTGATGAAACATTCTGAATGCTATATCATTAACATGAACTTGCAATCAATTTCAGAATCCATTGTTTAATTGTTTAAAACTTCAATTGATGCACCCAAAAGACAAATGATAATAAAGTCAATCCGAGCGTACAAAACGTGTACTGCACATACTCTAGAGCAACTGCAATGGCTCGCCACCACACATCCCGACTCTTTTTTTGCATATTCCATATGCCTTAATCCACCCGCCCAACCCCAATACCCCTCAGCACTCACCTCCACTCCCACCTCCCAGACAGTCATCCAGGGGTCATCATGGAAAATCCGTCACATGTATGATTTGTCATCCTGCTATGACTGCGTATGTCAAGCTTGGTCAGAAAATATTTGAAAATATACCTGTAATTGACTTTTTTAAACATCTGACCCCTGACCTCTTCTCAGTGACATCGTGGGTGGGAGCCAAGGATGACACACTCTTTTGCAGATGGTAGTCTCATGAATTTCGACCCAGCGATTTAGGAGGAGGTATTGTAACGGACGCACAGACAGAGGAATGGATAGAGAGAGGGTATCTCAATATCCCCCGCCAAAGCGTCGGACTAAGTATTTGCGTGGTGATATTAAAGATAATAAGAAAGAAAGAAAGAATGAATGAATGAATTAATTAATTAATGTGTGGATGAATGAATGAATGAAAGAACGAGAAAAGAATATAAGTTCAGTACTCTGGGAGACAAATGAAAATGGTTTATTGTGTTCGGCAACAAATGCGAATCACAGAGCAAGCTAAAATAGAATTGTTTTTCTACATCAAAGAATAAGAAATTTGCTTTTATCATTGGATTTACAATTGAAACTTGTTGATACTTCTGTTTTTGCGGTTATTGTTATATGGATGTGAGATCTGGAATTTTAGTCATAATTCTGTTAGTGAACATGTACACACCAATTTCTTACGAAAAGTTCTGTTTTTTGTTTTTGTTTTTTTTTAAAGCACTATATACACTGTATGGAAAGACAGATAACTTTCCTACAAGCATTTTTATCAAATTTGAGCTGTTATTTTGTACTATACCTGTTGCTGGAAAAATAAAATTTCAAAAATATTATATAATATTATGCTACAATATGTGTAATTTAAGACTGATTACTTCATGGTGATCGCATTCATTTCCCTATAATGGTGGGCTGAAAAAATAAATATATGCACCATTTTTAACAAGTATGCCACAAAAGTATAGAATAATTTTAACAAAGTTGGATATATCTTATGTAACTAACTAGATATAGGTGATGAATTTCATTATCTCTTTCAATGTCAATATTTTGCTGAAATAAGAAAACAATATACATGTACCAAATATTTCAAAAATTGTAATACATACAAATTTAGTGAGTTGTTGAATAACACAAATGTTTATGTATGGATTAGACAAAGTAAATTTATAGAACTGATATTTAAATCATTCTGTTTCCATGTAAACTCAGAATAGTTATGTATATTACCATTTCATCCCATTTTATCATGTATATCCAAAATATTGATCAGAACACTTCTCTCTACCCTTCCATTTTCTATAAGCAATACCGTCCCCAGTAATAATTTGTATTTGTACTTAATCTCACATGTATATTGTTAGACCTGAGTGGGAAATAATGTACAGTTCTGTTCTGTTTTAAGTGCTCTATAGTTTCTGTTTGTTAACTAAGTAACTGAGTTTAGGTTTTGTAAATGATACTATATAAGTACCAATTCATTGTTTAATATATGTGAGCGAGTGAGAGAGAGAGAGGGAGAAAGAGAGAGAAATCATAATCTAGTGTACATGAACGCTACTTTCGTGTGCTCATTCTTCCTTATGTATATTCACCACATATATTTGCATATAGCCATTATATTTTTATATTATGATTAATTGGACTGAAGAGTAAAATTGTAGTTTTTTGTTGTTTTCCTTTTGGGGGGATGGGGATGGGGTGGGGTATAAAACTAATTTTATGGAATAATTGCCTGTCATTATTGCATTGCTTTTTCTTCCGGGTTGCAAGTACCGCCGTCCAAGCTCATAATTCTTTCCTCCCATTAGAATGGAAAGTTCTCGAACAAAATAAACACAGTCCATTCCAACTCCTACGTCATAGGCTCATATTGGATATACCTCCTCGTTTATATGGACCTAGACTACTCTAAGGATATCAGAGCGGGGTGGAAGGAAGGAATCCTTTTAATAGTGACTGGTAAGTATTACATAATTAAACTTAGCTTCACCGCCCCCAAAAATCTACATTGATAGCAGTAATACATTGGCTCTCACTGTCACTATCGTATTGCTGAATGTGCCAGTTGGGAGGGGGGGGGGGTTGGAGGGGGGGTAGGTCTGGTGGCCCCCAAGACTGGTATATATCGTAAACTGTATTTACCCTTACGGTAGGATATATTCCTACTGTAAGCGAGCTGAAGGTTGGGCCACCCTTTGTACCGTTACTAACTGGCCCAGCGAGAATATTCCTTCGCTTTGGTGCGCTTCGACAATTTTTTGAAGAATCCAAATATGTTCAGGTTTCAAAAAAGAAAAAGAAGTTCTTTTTTATCCTTCTTCCTGTCTCTACCTCGAACAGAAATCCCAACATTATAAGAAGTGTTACATACAAGATAATGTAAAATCGTAAATTGAGCATAACTTATGAGACATTTAGTGACATCACGACCTGGTAATATCAGGATTACGCCATTTTGAATTTTGATGGCAAATGAATTGTTCTAGAAGGTGTGGATTGTTCACATATTGTGCGTATTCTATTAAGTTGCCGTAAATAAATGTTTATAGTGCTACGCCTATTTGCTAAGCATCGCTTCAGTTGCCGTAAAATACAGGTATATAGTGGCACTCCTATTTCTTAAGCACCTCTTCAGTTGGTGTAAAATAAATGTTCCTAGTTTCATTCCTATATTTGTTAAGCATCGCTTCAGCTGTCGTAATATAAATATTTATAGTGGCACGTCTATTTGTTAAGTTTTGTTTCAGTCGCCATAAAATAAGTGTTCATAGTGGCACGCCTAATTGTAAACGTCGTATCAGTTGTCGAAAAATAAATGCTCATTGTGGCACGCCTATTTGTTAAGCATCGTTTCAGTTGCCGTAAAATAAACGTTCATAGTGGCAGGCATATTTATAAACATCCCTTCATTTGGTGTAAAATAAATGTTCCTAGCGGCACTCTTATATTTGTAAAGCAATATAAATGTTCGTAGTAGCACGCCTATTTTTAAGTGTCGCTTCAGTTGCTGTAATATTAATGTTTATTGTAATACGCCTATTTCGTAAGAATCGCATAAGTTGCCATAAAACAAATGATTTTAGTGGCACGCCTATTTGTTAAGCATCGCATCAGTTGTCGTAAAATAAATGTTTATTGTATGCACGCCTGTTTGTTAAGCATCGCTTGAATTGCCATAAAATAAATGTTCATAGTGGCACACCTGTTTGTTGATGTCACGGAGTTGTGTGTACTTAATGTCAATGCATAATATATGAACGAAAATGTACTTGGATTTCGTTGTCGCCTACTGCATTACCTGAGGGTGATTTAGTTTCAGCCGAGGTTATTTCAAAATACTGAGTTCGGTTCACCCACTGATGCACGCGCAACGTGCCTGTGGTGAGAAACCAGATTACCTCATGTTACCAGGACCGTAGATTTGACAATAACCAGGGTACTTAAAAAGTAAATTCTCGCTGTATTATCACAATACAACGAGTTTTTTCAGGAAGCTGTCCACTTTATGGAAGCAATCTTCAGCTGTAGAACGTTTTCACGGGAGTCGTAGAATTCTGTGGGGTTTCGTGTAACACAGATGCTTCGATCGATGGTGACGTTGACTCGTAGGACGGTATTGGTTTACTCGCAGTGAGGGACCAAAGTTCTAAAGCAACGGGTCTACAGGGAATAAGGAGGCCCTCGAGGGATCCTTCAACAGACTGGTAGCACTGGGCCATTCGAGGCTGCTCCTCTATCATACAACGGGAGCTGTGTAACCGGAAATACGTCGTGATCGTCGGAATGACGCCACGAGATACATATATGTTCCATTTTTGAATCAATATAATTAAATATCACTATATGGGTGAAAATATAATTCAATATCTCTATATGAGTGAAAATCAATTATACACACATCTTACTTGTTCATATTTTTGCATAAATTGTATACATTGATCATCCCTAGTGATCGATCCATATAGCAATCATATTTGTTTATAAGTTCCATACGTTGATTCTCGTTTGATTACTCCTTGAAGTTATAAGTTCTGATTAGTTCCATTTAGGAACGATATAATTTTCTTATATCCGTTGTTGAACTCTGCGTGCATTATTCTTTTAAATCCATTGTTGGACCTTATGCGCACGAGTATGGTGTCAGAATCATTCATCGTTCAATTACATTATAAATACACATCTCATTCACGAAATCGTGTTGAGTGTCTTTGCTAAATCCAATCCCAACCCGGCTTCATCATTTTACAGTTAAGTATCGCTTTAGTTGCCCTAAAACAAATGCTCATAGTGGCACGAATATTTTTCAAGCATCGTTTAGTTGCCGTAATACAATTGTTTATTGTAATACGCCTGGTTGTTAAGTATCACTTTATTTGCCATCAAAAAACAAATCTTCATAGTTGCACGCCAATTTGTTAAGCATCGCAAAACCTATTGAAATTCTCAAGTTACGCAACAAATCTTACAGTCTAGTTGTTCTATGCATTGGTCTGTGAATTACTTTTCTCGTTGCTTTTCATACAACGTTTATTTTCAGGTACATGAATAGAATGAATTAATGACATACAAAGGCAAGATGAACATCATGGAGAAAGAAAAAAAACCTGTAGATGTAAGTATTTTTTTTTTTTTTTTTTTTTTTTTTTTGTTGCTTCATTTTATTATTCATACATTATGAGGACGGTTTCATGAAATTACAATGCATTACAGATGCCGACTTGGTACATAATTTTTTCTTAATTTTAAATTACGCCTTCTAGAATAATAGCCGAATTATCGTCAACAAGCAATGCGTAAAACGTATAGTTTACACGCAAGTCGATCAAATTTACCTCACTTGGCGTCTTTGGTTCCGTTAAGACGACTACTAACTCTCGAAAACTAGCCGAATTATCATCATCGAGCATCCCGTATCACATGCAGTTTAGATTAATTCGAACTTTACCTAACTCAACGTCTTAGATTCCGTTAAGACGAATACTAACGCTCGTCATCATTGATCATCCCGTATAACATCCCGTATAACATGCAGGTGAGACATAAGCTGAGACGAATAATAACACTCTGAAACTAAGGCTTTCATTCTAGATGGATTCATGCCTATATTGTTATATAAAATGTGTGGGTGGTAGAACAAAGAATTTAGTCAAACGGTACTTTAGTTTCCTTAAATCTGTGTGTTTCTTTAGATCTATTTCAATGTTTTAAATATTTCCTGCATGTTTCAAGGTGAAAATTTTCCGCCAAAAATAGAAACTAGCTCCCCGTGCCTGAACAAAATATTTCAATAATTACTAGTATTAAGTGAAAACACAGCTATTTCAGAATGTATAGGCATTATTTGGCGACAAACAAATAGTCTCAAAAGGCACAAATGCAATATTTGTGGAATACGAAAACGACCGTTGGGTATCTAAAATTAATACAAATAGCAGCAGTTGATAATAAAACAGATGTTGGGTATATATAATTAATTAAAATAGCGATAGACGATAAGAAAATGGAGGTTTGGGTGTCTAAAATTAATATAAACAGCAGTAAATGGTAAGAAAACGGCTGTTGGGTATCTAAAATTAATAAATGGCTGTTGGGAATCTAAAATTAATAAATGGCTGTTGGGTATCTAAAACTAATAAATGGCTGTTGGCAATCTAAAATTAATGAAAATTGCAGCAGATGATATAAAATTAATAGTATATATAACAAGAATGTAAAATATTTTTTTTACATTCATACTTTCAAATTCAGTGGAACGGAAAAACCATAATTTATTGCATTCAAATTTTCCTACACCCATATAATTTTTAACAATGCTTCTCCGGGATTCAATTAATAAAAATCAACCCAATTTATATACATCGATAAGGAAATACTCTTTAAACCTATATGTGTGATTCAATGTTGAGAATCCTTATAAATTTAGGAAACATATAAGACTTTAATCGGTTACTATTCAAATCCGATATAAAAAGTAAATTTTATAAATTGCATATGTAACTTTAACATAATTGTATTAAGTGTAAATTATTTTGAAAAATAGAAAAGGTTTATCAGCCACTATTTGTATTATTTGAGAGGATTATGGTAATCTATCTTATATATATATATATATATATATATATATATATATATAAATATATATATATATATAAATATATATATATATATATATATATATATATATATATATATATATATATATATATATATATATATATATATATATATATATTACCTTAGGATTCTTGTCTTCACACACAAACGTTCTCTGTTGCCTAGACGGGAGTTGGCTTCAGCGTCTGCAAGAGAATGCTAGACTATGCGCACGATACGAGCACTTATGTAGTCTCTGGAGTTGGGTGGGAACACTAATCGTTCAACACAACCGTGTGAGTAGATTTCCATAATTTGATATAGCGGAATTGTTTGTTTTCCAATAGCGTGGTCTGTTCCATGATAATTATAATGGAAAAAAACATGTTTGTCCCAAAGGCATTATTGAAGCTTTAATGTATCTAGTGACAGGCACGTGGCCAATTTATTATATGAAATGAATATTTATTAACGACAAATAATTACACTTTGTCTTTAAGATCCGATTTACCCTTTTTAACCAAATTCCATTTTTATAAAATAATCAGTCACAAATGGGATTACCCATATTAGTAGCTGCTACTGGATACTCTATTGTCGGATCATTGGATCTTACTAGTTGTAGCTTAATGTACTGGTACATAATCCTTATACGTTTTATGAAATTTGTCCCAGCCTGAAAATTTCATCATCAGACTTAAATACTACATTCCTAATCGCATTCAGCTACATCACAATTTAACTCGAAGGTATGTCATGAGACACTGTTTGGTATCAGACTGAGAAAAGTATACCTTGAACTACCTTTTTTCAGACACAGCTTTCTGGCTGTACAAACCTCACTTGCATGGATGCCATCCATTCACTATCATTAGATATATAGGGTGTTAGAGAGAGTTTACGAGTTTAAAACAACCTTTCTATACTGTGTTTGTATATTAAAATATATTAATTTCTCTATGCTAAACTACAGTATTATATCTAAATAATAAATACTGCAGGAAATAAATACCAGCTTCAAACATTCTGAATTTTCAATAGTATCTAAAATTCAATCAATTTTTAATGTGTACAAACGATTATAAAGATATAAGATGAATGAAGACTTTGAACGAAAGCATAAAAGGCTCAAACAAACCTTAAGCAACTGACACAATATTTTTGCAAATCACGCTAAGATATTTGCATACTTACCAAACAATGTATACAGTGTTCTGTTATGATAGTTGCATCACTTTTTATGCATAGGTGTGTTTTATTTATAGTTATTAACCCTCATATCACCAATGAAATGAAAACGTTTTGTTGCTGCTTATTAGCTATAATAATCTATATTTCTATATTTTAACATTGGATCTGTTTGTTTTTATTTCTTTTCTGTTTGTTTTCATTTCTTTCTTTCTTCTTTTTTTTTTTCGCTTGACAATATCTTTGTTACCACTCGTTGTGCGTGCCCGTCATTTCCAAGAAATCGGATCTCTAGGTCTATACATTTGATTTCGTGCCAAACGGTGTCTGGTATTGTGTCACGTAAACACATTTCAAGATCGCGTCGCAAAGCTGTGATGTGGGAAATATATATTTATTACCTACATATCAATTTTTTACTCAAGAAAGAGCCAGAATTTAACTGTCATTTCCAACAAGTAGAAAACGATACTGTCGTTTTTCTGATTCCCTATCACCATACTTAAACGAGGATGGAACTACTTTTCCTATACGTCTCCTGGCTACAATAGCAGCGCCCCTAGCGACGGAATTCCGACACTAACAGTGAACAAAACTCTCACCGCGACGTTATTTAAGAAACCTTGTGTTCTATCTAAAATATCTGAAAGGTCCAAATCATGCTTTTGTCACTACAACAATAAAAATATTTATCCCTTATTTTTGAAGTAGTAAATATAGTCGAAAGGTTCGTCTGAAACAAGATCGCAATCGGAAAGAGCGTACCAAAACATTACTGTACAGTACAGCATGTTTACGGAAGTTCATCATATGTAACGTTGGTGGGTCCCACATGAAAACGTTCTGTTGCTGCTTATTACCTATAATAATCTATATTTTAACATTGGACCTGTTTATTGTTTTGCTTAACAATATCTTTTGTTACCACTCGTTGCGTGCCAGTCATTTCCGAGAAATCGGATCTCTAGGTATGTATATTTGATTTCGTGCCAAACAGTGTCTGATATTGTGTCACGTAAACACATTTCAAGATCGCATCGCAAAGCTGTGATGTGGGAAATATATATTTATTACCTACCTATCAATTTTTTTACTCAAGAAAGAGCTAGAATTTAACTGTCATTTCCAACAAGTTGAAAACGATACTGTCGTTTTTCTGATTCCCTATCACCATACTCTTAAACGAGGAACTACTTTTCCTATAGGTCTCCTGGTTACAATACCAGCGCCCCTAGCGACGGAATTCCGACACTAACAGTGAACAAAACTCTCACAACGACGTTATTTAAGAAACCTTGCGTTCTATCTAAAAATCTGAAAGGTCCAAACTATGCGTTTGCCACCACAACAATAAAAAATATTTATCCCTTATTTTTGAAGTAGTAAATATAGCCGAAAGGTTCGGCTGAAACAAGATCACAATTGGAAAGAGCGTACCAAAACATTACTGTACAGTACAGCATGTTTACGGAAGTTCATGATTGATAACGTTTGTGGGTTTCCCGCATAATGGATGAATTCGAAATTATAAATATTGAAGATTTGTTTCGCGATGAGTCCGACATGCAAATAATGGATGAATATGCGAGTTTGTCATCAATTATGAATGATTTTCCTGACAATGCCGCTGCAGATACCACACCGAAAATAAATAAGGCTTCTGCCTTTGTTGAGGTATGAAATGAAGAAAAGGACGATTTTGTAAACAGTTTCAAAATCAAAAACACTGTGAGAAAAACTGAATGTGTGTGAAGCAATTTCGAAACTGGTTACTGTCGCAGAACGTGATAACTATATTGGTTCGTTTATTCTTTGTATCAGCTAGTCTTCTCGGAGCGACTACGAGACTGATACTTTAACTAGCTATCATAAGTCAAATGACAAGTATCTTAATGATAAGAATTATCCATGCAGTATGGTTATTAATAAGAAATTCAGTACTTTTAGGACAAGTTTGGCATCTAAGAGTAAAGAACTCAAGCAAAAGGGAACGGAATGTAGACCTAATGCCACTGAACCCCTGCCTAAAACCAAGGAAAAATTTCTTGCTGAAAACGGATGTATTGGACTGCACAGTCCAAGAGCCCTAACTATAAAAAGTGACTACAAAATACTATGGTATCTGGACTGAGAGAAATGTTGAGCTTAAATCTGATGAAATGGAACATGAATACCTTGAATTTGATGAACGTGATACAAACACTCGTACAGGTAAAATGCAGGGTACTCACCAACGGGCGTTTCGACCAAAACAATTTGCTTGTCCTGAAGATCCAGAAAATTGCCTTGTTGCGGCTTACAAGGTTTTCCGTAGCCATCATCCAAAAAGTATGAATCTCTCTGAACGTCGCTCTTATCTCGCCACGAATCTCAGCCGGAATCATTATTGAAAACTTTGGTACAAATGCCAGCCTTTAGGTGAAAACTGACTAAGCACAATTATGAAATATATGGCATCCAAAGCTAACCTTCTAGGACGAAAAACTAACCACAGTGCGCTACAATCTACTTACACCAAACTTCTTCATGCTTGAATAGTTCCTACAACACTACAACAACTTACAATCAACAATCAAGTTTCAACAATTTGTACAATCACGAGGTAAATAAACTGTCAAAATAATGCTGTCCTTCCCATGCCAAGTCCCCATCAGAGCCTCTCAAAAAGTCCCGCCTGAAACAGTTCAACAGTTATCAGCCTGGCCTCGGAGAGAAACTTTCAAAGTCAATCCGCTGCTGAAATCTTCTGAGATAAAAAATTTTTACAACTGCACAATAAATTAAATCACATATATGGGTCTGCTGCCCCCATGCGTCGAAGAATTCGATTTATTTACAGTGATAGTAGTGAAATAGACTGACTGTTATTTCACGCGCTTCATTCATAAAACTAATATTCATGCGCATGTCAGCTGATCAAAATGTAACTCGGTTTATGCTTTAAAATGAAGTTCGTATTAAAAAGGTTGAAATGTTAAGCAATTTATTTTGTTTTTCAGCTACGTATAGTGATTGTATTACAATATCAGAAATGTATAGGTATATAACGAAAATATAATTATCACAGCAATTCGATTTCGATTGTAGATCACGTCTCGTTGTCAGCATCAGAAAATCTGGATTATGGCTGCAGTCAGTTGGCAGTAGCCATTCACACAAATCTTATGAATTTATGCAATATGATACTTGTGAGATATTCGCCCTTTGAATAATCTTCCATTCTGAATCGATCCAAGGAAGATGTCTATAATACGCAATCACTTTGTGAAAGGGTGTTGAATTCACAGACTGAGTTTGTAAAAATTTGAATTTGATATTATGATAATAAATAAGATACCTATAAAAAGACAGGGAAAACAAAACTATAGAAATAGCCATGGCATAAAAGTAGGGCCATCGACAACTTATGACTCCTCCGACACAACGCTAATACTACCAGCAATCGCTTCTCTTTTGTAACAACATATCACCTAAATTCTCCAACATAGGACAATGTTTTTCCAGAAGTACTGACACATTCATTCGTATGTATGCCTAAAATAGGCCTTCAAAGAATCACCCATGGTTACTACCAGCAACCCTAAAACGGAAAAGACCACCTTGTCCGTTAAAGATTTAATAGAACTAAAAGGCGGAAGCGTACACATATAGATGTAAAGACAGCCGTTGTCTGATCTGTAAACAAAATGCTAAGACTACTGCTTTCAAGAATACATTAGTTACTTTAAATATTAATACAGCTGAATGTTCCAGTAGAAACGGTATGTACGTCCAGACGTGGAAACTCTTTGCCACTAAATACGTTGATCAAACGATTGACTTCAATACAAAAATGAACAACTACATAAGCCGTATCAGAAACAAAGTCAGCACAAAACTCTCCAACCATTTCACCTCAGCCTAAAACTCAGGATAGTGACTCGAAAGTGACATCATTTGAGTCGAATCTCAGGTCAGCTGATACTGAATGTGGCCATAAAGAGAAAGAGAATTTTTAAAAATTGTTCATGCCAACAAACTTGTCTCAAATACACTCAAGGATTGACAGAGATTTCTACCAAATTCAGTTTTGTTTTAGACAACGAAGTACATGCACTAATGTTTCTTCAAGGGATAGCAATAGAGCAGGGAAATGTTTGTAGGGAAAATATTTTTATCTCAAATACAGATTGTGACTTTTACTTCGACTCTAAAGATAAAAATACAATTCATTCCATTTTGCAAGATTGTTTGGATTGTGTTCTTTAAATAAAAAAAACATATAATAACTGATACAAACCTGTCAAAGTAAAACGGTATTATATGTATTGCATTCCTCCATCACCTCATATTGTGAAAATTATTCTAGTTGTGAACAAAATCATTATTCAGAAAAGTACATCATTATAGTTTTTAAATACTTGTCCGAATAGACTGCAAATTTTCACTCTGACGTGGTGAATTCTTGAAATAATTTTCATTTTCACTTAATATATTATTTGATAAAGATTATCTAGATTATCCAGAACGTTTTTCATAACTTTGTGTGCAAACTACAACACAAAAATGAACAGCACCTTTTCATGGAGTACCAAAGTCATGTATTCCCTACCCTCTTATAGCGCAAAGATTACAAATAATTAAGAAATATGGTGAAAGGTGGTAATGCGTTCAATACTAGATCCTTTTCAAATGTTCATTTACAATGCATCAGGTTGTTTCAAATTGGGGAAGTAATCCAAGCTAATGAAAAAAATTTAGTTATCTTTTCAACGACCGTCCAGTATCCCTAAACCAAAACGCTCTTGTTGCTACTAGTTCACAATTTTAATGACAGTACAACTAACTCAAGCCTTTTAGTTTATTACGCCCTCGTTGTTTATTATTATTATTATTATTATTATTATTATTATTATTATTATTATTATTATCTTAGTGACTTGTTGAATATCATTATTCTTCTTATGGTTGAAAAATGTTGTTATTAAGCTCATCACAGCCAATAAATAGAAAACGTTTTCCTCTTCCGAATTATATCGGATGTGTTTTATCGTATTAATATAAGAGAATGATAGTTTTTGGATAACTTAATATGTTACAACAAAATCAGTTTTATAAATTATATATTTCGCACATCTATTATTTTATAAGAATTTATTCTTCGTACATCCAGCCAGATGTATGTCCGCCAGAAAGTTACCAGTTTAGGATGCATCACAACGATTACCTCCGAGTCTCTCTTAGAGAGTCGAGGTTATTCGACTCGCATCTGAAAGAGACGAAACTGTTCTGATTTATATCTATCCTTGTCTTTATCACAACAAAAATATTAGGCAAATGTTTTGCAAATACCAGGATGTCAAACGTCTTTTAGTGTAATAAACTTAGGGTATGTGCTACTTGTATTTACATCTCCGTTTATAGCTGTGTTTAATTTTAATGATTATTTATTGATTATGGGGAGTCGGTGTTGAGAAGATATTTCTCAAACCGAATAATGAGCCAGTTATTAGGAGCAGATGTCATAGTGTACAGTATTCACGAGACTTATGGTAGCACGGATTAGTTTCGTAAAAAGGACCCTCCCCAATTTTTCTTAACATAGGGAATTCTCAGGATATTTTCTCGTACACATGTTTAGTAATTTGAGATATGAATAATTCTTTGTGTTAAGTGTTTGGGTCGTGTTCCGTAGTGAATTGTGTAAATTACTGATATACGGCTTGGAATGAGTTACTGCTGGGTCATACAAATATGAAGCAAGAAAAACCAAGCAAGTGTGAAATTAGAGAGTTTCGTGATGTGTGGTCATTATGTGATTAGCGGAAAATTATTTGTGGTATTTGCGCATTTATGACTCTTTAAGTTGACAACGACTGTTGTCTTGATGTTCTTGGAAATGGATAAAAATATGGTCCTCGAGCCAGACTGACGCAGGAGTTGTTTGATTCGCTCAGTTGTAAGATCCCTTGCATGCCACAATAGTTTACTACATCGTTACAGTGGACCTTACATGAAAGTCATGAAATGGCAGTTTCTTGAAATGGAAGATTTCTTTACTATGAAAGCAGGATGGACTGTTCGTGACTGCAAATTTGTTCGCCTTTTCTATGATTCAATTAAGCGGTCAACATGGGTTCACGTCCTTAGTTGTGTAGGCCTTCAATTTTATTAATATTTTTGTTGCAAATAATCAGATAATAGTTCATCTTTATAAAGATATATATGATTGCTTCTAGAATTATTGTGGTTCAGAACTTAGATCACATTTTTGAACTATCGATATTCTTTTCAAAGCTATCAGACATCACATTATGAGGATTTTTTAGGTTGTATTGTTTATATCAACGTTTGCTTTTGGTATTTACAGCAATATTATGGGGATGGTTGTTATTGTTTTTATGCATGCATTAGGAATTTGAGCCTTTTCATTTTATTCTGTTATGACTTATTCCCATTCCTTTATCGGTCGCTTTTGGTCATCAACATCCTTTAAAATATTGCGACAGGACTGGCCTCTTAATTCTTAATTCATGGTATTGGAATGTCAAACAGTATGATTCAGAAAATCCTTGAAGAGTGGTCATGAGATGCCTCATACATCAGTTATAAAAACATTGTTGTATACGTAATACAGTTAACAACAAAGTTGTTATCTTCAATCTTATTCCAGTTTTGATCTCTGGACGGATCCGCGATGCTTGAAGAATTCAGTTCTGTTGGAGCCTTACAGAACTTTTGACAATGGCTGCCTTATCATTTCAGAAAATATATGTGACAGATTTCATGAACTATGAACTATCCCGATATCCGGGTACTTTGCTTGAGAAATAAAAAAATATATGACAATTTTTAGTTGATATAGATGGCGTTAATTAAAGAAGACCCAGATGAAGCCCCACCCAAGACGTTGAATCTTGATTCCAGAAAATACACCCAAAAAAAGGACCAAAGAATCCCTCCCCATAAACAGGCACACACAATACTTTAAACATAAAAACATCAAATGTGGAAGGTACTTTGAGTAAAAGCTTTGATTCATTAAAGAAAAATAACAACTTTATGAACAATAAATAAATAAATGAGATTTTCTACAGTGGTGGAGAAGAGAATCCTGATTTCGATGGAAGTACCTTCACTCTCACTGACCAAAGTTGATAAAATCGAAAACAAAAGGAAAACGCCTTGGAAAGAAATTAAAAGCAAGAGGAGAAGAGATGGAAAAAAGCGAAATATATTAACTGTGATCCAACACGTTGATACAATACTTTAGTATCATTTTTGTCATGGTGCTATCTTTTGAAAAAATACAATGAAACTTCTTCCATAACGACTCATTTACATTAATACCTTGTGTGGCAATAGATTAAAAAACTGCGCCTTTGAACGTTTGAATGAAAGACAAACCGCATTCATGTATGGATACAAATAATAAAGAGTGTTCTTTAATGAGAATTTGGTTAACACTATAAATATCTTGTCTACTTTTCTACTTTTAATAGGCAACACAAATAGGGCATTTACGAGAATATCTGTTCACCTACGATACTTGTTTAGCTTCAATTCATATGTTTGCACTTGATACTGATAACATAAACAGTTTTGGAGACTCAACATTCAATTTTATTAAATCTATATCTGTTGATACAAATTAATGCGAGAAAGGCACAGTACACAGTAACCCATCTGTAAACAGGGATACATTACTCATTAATTGCACTATGGTTCGGACCAAGATGCTGACCCAGATTCGTGCGAAAAATGCAGTCCACAGTAACCCGTCCATAAAGAGGGATATATTCATCACAAACTGCAGTAGGTACGGACCAAGATATTGATGTTAGAGGCACAGTCTACAGCAGCCTGTCGATAAAGATGGATGTATTACTTGCAAATTACAGTAGGTCCGGGTCAGGATATTCTGAGACATGTTTCGATTAACAGGCAACTTGTCGCTGTTAAATCAGAGATATATGGCAAATAACTCATTTAGAGAGTAACTTACGAGGATCAAAAAGAGAAAAATAAATAAATTGGATAAACCTTCATCAAGATATTTTAAACGTTGGTTTATATAACAAATATGTTTCAATGAGGTTCATACACACACAAAACAAGTACATCATTATAAAGAATGACAAACTGCGTATTGTAGCAGTAATAGAACTTCACAAATGTATTTTGGGACTGTTAATAATAGAATTGTGGTCTTCTGTAGAACTAAAATGAACAAAATTTTAGTGACTTAATGGAAAGGAGAAAGAATTACTAGATGATTTGTACTAGGCTTGATCCGTAATGATGCTAAACAGAGATTCTCCACGTGGTAATAATAAAAACTGTTGTCCCAAAATGTTTGTTGGACGCTTTACTAGCAATGATTTATATTTAAATTATTAGGACTATGATCTATCAAAACATGCATTGCTACCACGGTTGGTGCTGTAATGCCTAGATGAAGTGTAGCTAGCAACTTTTCTTCTTTATAATTGCAAAAGACTTTTATTAAAGCTTCCATGGAGGCCTGGAGGGCAGAAAGGGCAATTTTGTAAAATCAAAATCAGATGTTTTGCTGCTATAAAAGTAAGATGCTATTTATACGATGTCCAAACTGATTGCCTCTTTTATGCATCCTTTTTTGTTTTTCTCACATTCGAGTTCTTCTTTTAAACTCTGTGTAAGTAATACATTTGATGAACATTTGATGCTGTGTATATTCACATTAAAGTTGTTACTAATGCAGGTAAATCTTAGTGTTTCTAGAAAGTTGTGTTGGCGAGAGGTTAGACAACACGATCTATACTATCAATGACTTTCTGGAAAAGAACTGGATATTACGTTATCAGGTTTTAAAACGTCTTCTGCATTTTTACATTAATATTGTCTGAATAATTGCTATAACTTTGTTGTGACATACCTTTGAACTTTATCGTGTTCACTTTTTCTATGATATATTTCTTTTGTTTTAGATTCGTTTGATTGTATTTCAACATGCCATTCGTGAACAGTGAGCTCCTTTCAATACCAAAGGCATATACAACTTCCTAATTCTTGCGGACAAAACCTGCTGTCATACTGTCAGAATGTTTAAGAAAGAAGAAGCCGGAAGAAGTAGCGTGCGATTGCACCCACCATCATAGACAATCGAGCTGGTGGAGGACATAATAGAATTAACACCGATATTGTTGCTATTGCCAGTCTAATTCAAACAAACACTTTCAGAATGTGGGTGCATTCTGCGAAGTTTTATATTGGATGGAATGTGATTCTAGTTTACTCAACCTCAGATGATTGCAATTACTACCCGGCTGAGTGATAATTATTTAATAAAATAGTGACAATGTATGTATGTATGTATGTATGTATGTATGTATGTATGTATGTATGTATGTATGCATGTATGTATGTATGTATGTATGTATTCCTTTGATAAAACGTCATGGCTATTTTTCATCATTTTCATTTGGACAAATAATATCTCTATGGTTCTAGCGTATCCGGAAAGAGCGTTATTGTCATATGATTTGTAATGTCTCTCTCTCTCTCTCTCTCTCTCTCTCACACACACACACACACACACACACACACACACACAAGCTCATTCTCTCTTCAGTCTACATCCACTTATACTGTCACACTCGATTACCACCAGCAAATTGTCCCGAACTGATTTTCCCACTTTATAATTCCTGCGTCATACCGCCACTCTCGCTTACCGACATCCGTCAGTCTTAAATTTGCACAAAATGCTATTTTCTACAGACAATGCATTTGCTATAACGCCAATCAATTCGACCATTCATTAATCTCCACCATTTCTCTAAATGGGTCGTTTAAGAAGTCGGGGTATTTATTTTTTTTTTTTTTTTTTTTTTTTTTTTTTAGCCTTATAAACGAGGAAAACACAGCAGAAGACTATCCTAGACTTCTTCGTGAAAAAGAACACGGCGTTTGTTTCTGATTGAATGAATGACATATTCGTCTACAAGCGAATTTATCAATATTATACTTCATGAGAGCATGGTCGTGTGATTTAGGGCGCTGAAGCATAAAAGCTTCGGGAAAGGTGCATTCCTAGCGGCATGGGTTCAAATCCTTATGGAACGAATTCTAATGCTCTAACCTGCTTTAGTATATCGGCTTATATATATCTGTTTTCTTTCATATCATCATGCGTCCGAACATGTGAGACCCAGGAATAGGCTATTCCTCATATAAGAATCTTTCCAAATGCATCTGATCTTTGAGAGATCGTTTTGTGAAGGAAATATTATAGAGGAAACAAACATGACAAAGTACGGTGCAGCAAGTAAGAGAAACTGTTCCAGCGCTTTCGAGTTCTACGGATCCCTTTTTCAAGGCGGACGACACAAACAAATAACAATTACAAACACAAAAACGTAAACAAAATATATAATTATATACTGTTGTGCTACTGAAACAAAAATCAAAGATCATAATACTAATGTATCCTAGTCAACTCATAACTATTTACATTTGGAATAACAAGGTATAAATCCCGATATTTGCAGAGCCATGGGGACATAGGAGATTTGTTAACATAGATACAGGGTTTCAATATGGAACATATTTCAATAGAACTAAGTTGAGTGCTTTTTTTTTGCAAAATATGGCAGAATGAAATACTTTTAATTGATTTTGCACTTTTATCAATGACAGTGTCAATGATGTGATGATCAACCAGTTTGCCGCGTAAGAATCAGTTATGGCACAGGTTTTGTTCTGACCTTTACAGAAACGAGATTTAGTTGTTGTTGGTTGGTTTTTTACGGCACTTTGATGACATTTATTTCCTATATCATGCCGAGGAAATGGGAACAATGTGTCTTTCACAAGGACAAAACGAGGCAGCCAACAATATCGAACCCGCGTCCGACTATCTTTGGGACGTAAATGTATTTGGACTCGATGTAAAAATACTGCATCTAAGCTAATATAATTTTATTATCCTTCTGAATATAATACATCATCCAGTTCTTATTATGAACATAATGTATGTATATATGTATAATACATCATCCAATTCTTATTATGAACATAATGTAGGTATATATGTATAATACATCATCCAGTTCTTATTATGAACATAATGTACGTATATATGTATAATACATCATCCAGTTCTTATTATGAACATAATGTATATATATATATATATAGATATAGATATATATATAATACATCATCCAGTTCTTATTATGAACATAATGTATGTATATATGTATAATACATCATCCAGTTCTTATTATGAACATAATGTATGTATATATGTATAGGGTTTTACAGGACTTCGACACAAAAATGACTATTTTCTGCCTATTGAAAGAGTAAGTTCTAAAAATGCAGCAATTCAAACTTGCAAGAAAGAAAATATATTTCAGAAAGACAAACACTTCCAAAATAAATGTAAACATGCAGTACAACAAGACAAAAGGTAAATATGTAAACTCTGTAAAAGGAATATAAAATAAAAGATAAACGCAACACAATATATAATATCCTTAATCTATATCGTCAAAATTTGATATATACTGCATTTCCTCAAAACGTCCAAGATTTTCTCGGATGGTACATCATGATAAAGTTTCTTAACTGAGTGCACATAAAACAAAGTCTGTCTTACAGGGTGAAAGTCGATACACTCGACAAGAATGTGTTCCGCTGTCAGTGGACGCTGCAAGAGTATGCACTCTTATTGAAGTTCACCATTCAGGAGGTATGCATGAGTCAGGTATGCGTGTCCTATATGCGATAGGCACAATACCAGTCAGTATATGGAATCTTCAAGTCAGAAACCTGGTGCATGTATGGCTCTTTAACTGTACTTTCATTACCGTTAAAACCAATGTGATTTGAAAGACCTTACTCGTTGATTGCAAAAACCAACACTTTACAGATCAAGTTGTCGACATTTGTATAGTAATTAGTCATGAAGAGAGTTTTTTAAGTGATTTTATTTGTCGGAAGATCCTGCCTGAATTAGTATTGCTTCCTTCAATTATAATATAAGCATGGAAATATTTCATTTGGATCTCTCTTAGATGAATATCATTACGTCTTAGTATGTCTGAAGTTTCATTTTGAACGGAAGAAGAAAATACTACTCTCGACAGTCAAGATCGTTAAAGTTCCAACTATTTTTTAAGAACTGTAAAAACAAATGTGGTTTATGTAACTTTATATTTCTATAAATATCATACTGTCAGAATTGAATTTGTAATATCTGTATACTGTATACATTTTGGTTTGATTTTGTGCTTTATTTTGTGTATTTTCTTTCTTCTCGTGCATGAATTGTAATTTTGTAATGTTCTCTTGATTTAACACCTAATCATTCGAAATTTCTCAATCAATCCTACAGATCATACTTCGAATATATGCCGATAGATGCCGTTCGGACCACCTCGGCTATTTACGAGACAAGGATTGACCGAGAAGTTGCGAATGTATCAGACGGTTTAATCCAATCGTAGAAATATCCGAGGTGGTCCGAATAGATTACGGTTTCTATTTTTGACAAGAAATTTCCGGCGAACAAAATGTGTGATTATGCTATAAATTACTGAGCCGACATACATCCGAGGTATATTTTTGTATCGCATAAATAGCCCAGGTGGTCCGAATGTCCTACGGGTCAATCCAATCGTAGAAATAGCCGAGGTGGTCCGAATAGATTGCGGTTTCTTTTTTGCGAAGAAATTTCCGCCGAACAAAATATATGATTTTTCTTCAAATTACTGCATCGATATATATTTGAGGCATATTTGTGTTTCGTAGATATATCTGAGGTTTTCCGAATTAACATATAAGTAAAGAAGAAATCAATATCTCTTGCTCTAGCAACCATGATATAAGTGGTATTTGTCAATGTTAGCTTCACTGAAATAAAGTATGCAAATAATACCAGTTTTGGCATGTACTAACACATGCAGAAACACTGTATGTATGTGCTAGCGTTTAACAGAACCTCATCACAACAATGGCTACATGGTTCCAATTAAAAAGCAAAGATCTAACACAATAAAAATGAAGAATTGCACTAAAGCAAGAAGATAAACCCTTCCTAATAAATGCAAAGGAGAAGTACAACAACACCAAATATAAAAGGTGAAGATGTTACAATTCTTTAAAGGTCTATATATATATATATATATATATATATATATATATATATATATATATTATTATTATTATTAACCGCTTTCCTTGAAAAGGTTCAAGATTTTCTCAGGTGGCATGTACTCGTAAAGCTTCTTCATTGAGTTCATATGAACATACGTCTGTCTCGCAGGGTGGAAGTCGACACACTCGACAAGAATGTGTTCCACACTCAGTGGACAATGACATGGTATGCACTCTGGTTGACGTTCACCCTTCACGAAGTATGCATGAGTCGGTATTTGTGTCCGATACGCGATCGGCATAATACCACCTCATCTCTGCGATTTTGTTCTACACGAGGGATGCTGTTCTCCAATAGTGGGTTTGATGTTCTGAAGTTTGTTTGAGAAGTTTTCATTCCACATATTTTGCCAAGTATGAAGAACATGCTGATATATATAATATTTTGAAGTCAGTATATGGAATCTTCCATTCGGAAACGGTTGACTGCAGAAAAAATAATGGAAGAATCACACCCTCTTTCGTCTTATATCTTACGGTCTGAGTTTTCATCTAGAACAATAAATTCATGTCTAAGATATTATTTTCAATTTGATTCAACTTAATAAAGTATATTGAGAAGTCAAATAAAATGTTTTTGAAGATAACAAGTATTAAACGACATGCTTGAGTGCGATATCAGATATATCTTAGGAGGTGGAGTAGGGCGACGAAAAGGGTATTGGTAGAGAAATCGATAGCGTTTTAGCTCCTGAATTTCCTCTAGCAATAACTTTTGAGTCTCTCATCCTACGATATATCACAATGAAATATTGTCCAAAGGATTTATTTTGTATGACCGCTGTTTTCTTTCCGATTTTTATGTGATCAGCACTCTTTTTTTAAACCGTGGCACAGGTTTCCCCTATGGGCCTCTATCCCAAACCGTGTTTTGTTTCTTTTTTCTTTATGTTTCATCATCTATCAAGATAACACAAATGCAGCGAATCATTGTCGATTGTTCACTTTATCATACTAGTGGCTCTTCCAAGCTCATCATCATCGTCATGTGTACATGTACGTTAAATAGCGATGTGCATTTTTATAAAAAATATTTTAATAAAGGAAGACCTTTGGACAGTTTGACATGCAACGTTGGATGCTTTGTTGATAGCTTACCGTTACTGAAGGAAAACTGCCATTATTTCATCAGCTGATGGAAAAACTAGCATTATTTCATCCGCTGGAGGAAAACTGCCATTATTTCATCCGCTGAGGGAAAACTACATTGAAAATGCTAAGCTTTCTAACAGTCCTGTATAAATTTGTCTGGCATTGAAATTTTCTTGGACATATTCATACTGTGTTTAAATAAGTTAATTTTACGGAATTTATACCTGCAAAATATTGTTAAGTTATGTCAAACTGATTACGGGCGACTAATTTCTCTACTTCCTCCGTGAAGAAATGTCCAACAAGGTTAGTGGGGTTTTTTTAATTTTTTCCCGTTGATTCATTTTTGTCCTTTTGCACTGTGATGTTTAATTTTTTGGTTCATTAACATATGGAGGATGGTAAGATACATACAAGCAATTTTCAATGTCTACCATTTAATTGTATTCGTTGAATCCATAAAATAATTATTCTCACTCTTTCTTTTGCTGTATTCTAGATTTTTTCTCGCGTTGATTCATTTTCGCCTTTTTGCAATTTCATATTTTCTTTCATTGTTCATATACAGGATGGCACAATAAATACTAGCAACTTTCACTGTTTACCTTTTCATTTTATGCGTTCAGTTAATTTATGTTGCAAAATTGTATCTCTCTGTCTGTATGTATGTATGTATGTCCGACGTCAGCAATTAATATCGCACTTGGAAATACTCATCCGTCGAATACAGGCTAAACTTATAGCACGGCCTATCCGTGGGTTGCCTGAATTTATAACATGGGAAATATCACACAGAAAGCAGCCGCTATACCATAAATCAATGTTAAAGCCTGAGAGTGAAAAGGACAAGCTAATATTCAGCAATCCAAGGGATTACGAGTACATTTAATGATTTTGTTTTGTGATCTTCAACGTTTTAAAAATAGATTAGTTTCAGCCTCGCTTTATTCCGCTCAAGGAGAAACTAATAAAAGCATAATTGACGAGATAACGGTTGTGACATGATAAGCAATGGCAAGAATTAGTGAATAACTGAGTTGAAGCCATAATGTCAATCTGCACATCCTTCGTAAACCAACAGGTCGTACAATATTCCATAGTGTTGTATAATACACATCTTGTTCATTCAGAAAACTGTTGTCTTGTTGTTTTTTTGTTTTGTTTTATTTTGTTTTATTTGGGTTTTTTTGTGTTTTTTTTAGATTAAATAAATAAATTGACCACATGAATTTATGATTTTTAGAAAACAATTTATAAAAAATTAAAGCCTAAATCCGATAAGCCGTTTTTAAATGACTATCAAAAAAAGATTGCTTTCCATAGTCATTTAATCCTAATCATAACTTTAGCCCTAGTGTAGTTGCCAAGATGATTGTTATTCAACAACATTAATATTGATTTATTTTCAGTGAGCACAATGAATACAGTAACTTCAGATTCTTCTCTAAAATATATATAATATTTGCTTTCATTTGTTACGAGCATTTTGTACACGAATGAAAATCTAGATTTATCGGCAATATATCATATCAGAAGTTCGGTATAGAAGTCATTATTTGTCATACCAACAGCCATTCTCGACAATCTGGTTTTAAAATTTTCAAACTCCTGCGAAAATACCGTACGTACACGCGTATAACTCGGGTCCAAATGCAAACAACATAGACCCTGATCTGCCGTCGCATAATGCGCCGGCAGAGCAGGATCTATGTTGTTTGTTCTACTGATTAGTCTTTACAAACTGCATATACCCAGATCTGCCGGCGCATGATGCGACGGCAGATCTGGATCTATGCAGCTTGCAGTTGGTATCGAATTATATGTGAATATATACGGTAATGACTTCAGCTGTCTATCAACTAAAACAAAATGAGGATGGATACCTTGTCTCGTATGCCCCACATGTGAAATGCCTCCTTGAGCAGTTTGGAAGCTAAATTGTTCAGACTGATTTTATAAAGTATTCAAATTTATTTTGTTTCATGATCAAAAGAGGTGATCGGGAATATAGGGAAAACATCTGTAATGTATTTCGTTCCATGCTGACCTGTTTTTCCTTTGAAAAGTATATTAACTGTAGCACATTTGTTAACACCCGAGTCATTATTTTCCAGTGAATTATGGGTCTGAGCCGAAAATAATTTCTTGTAATGTTCACTCACTTGTATTTTTTTCCCTTCCTTTCCATTTGAAAGAATCTTCAGTCATCTCACTCATTTGAGGAAGTATATCCGAATGAAGTGTACAGTTAATAACAATAAGAAAACCGTCATATTGACAAACAGATAAGAAACAAGCCCCTCCCCCCCCCCACACACACACACACAACACACAGACACACACATTTAATTTCGCGACACTTTAGGTGAAGGTGCATGTGCGATGTACTATATGCGAAGAAGCTGACAAAGTTCTAACGTCAAATCTATACACAAGTTATACTCGATCTGCGCCATGTAATAGGAAGCAAAATGCAAAATACCCTAAAAGCACGAATATTGAGTGCATGTGGCAGAGAGTCTGTATCTCAGTCGGTCAATCAACCTGCATCTCACTTTACTGACCTCAGTCTTTGATGTTATTCGTTCTTTCCTAGTCTCGGTTCATCCCGTCTCCTTGTTTACTACTTTCATTTCAGGTTTTAGTATCAAGGATCTTTAAAACAAAGATATTTATGTAAACAGGAAATGAAGACTATCTTTTCGTATGCCTGACATATTCTCCCTTTTGATTGATCCTCCATCTGTTTAAACAAAAATTGAAAGTAGTCACAAACCACCCATTCTTACGCATTTGCTTCCCCTCCTACTTTGGTTTAACCCTGGCGGCTCGATGGACAAACCTTTAGAGTTATATTGAAATCAAGCCTTTCTGTTTATTTTGCAATTTAGAAAAAGCACTTAAAATTGTATAGGACGCAAATATATATGAAAAAGACATAAAAAGTATCTAAATAATGAAATTTTCTTAGAATTAAAAACACACTGATAAAATATCGATTTTATTTCATTACCCTTTAAAATGTCACTGTTTTTCTTTTTTGTTTAGCGGAACATCAACACATGAAAGGGTTTATCGCGCCGAGGTAGTTGGCACAAAAGTACGTAACCCAGGGACAAACCACGGCGACCGACCAGACCTGGTCTGTACAGGATACGAACCCGCACCATTCTGGTCGTGAGTATGGCTCGCCAACCATCGAGCGTCTGAGCTTCTAAAATAAGAAAAGAAAAAAAAAAGAAAATGAGTGATATACAGTAAGACATAATAACGAAATGATGCTAAGATGATTTGCAGGAGGATCTACGATAACATGTACCTGATTAGAGAAATCTATACAGTGTAACATTCATTCGCATACTATTAACATTATTACAATGATCGTAAATTTACCTTCGCAAAATTACCAATGAAGCAAATTTATGTAAAGTAGTTCGCAATGTGACTGTAATATGGAATGTGTGTGTTTATCGCCATAAGAAAATAAATACACCCAGCAGAATAAAGTATATAATACATACCGAATGCTGGTTGATTTATATGCGAATGCGTTGTCTAGGAGAGTGTTTGTAGTGTTTATTTTAATGGATGAATTTAAAATACTACCGCAGAAAGAGCTTTTAATTATTAAACGAAAAATTGATTTATTTAGAGAGTTTTACATTAATCACAATCCTGTTGGGTTGCAATAGGGATGAACGCAGTGATACTTTTCAAAAAAACATTGGGTCTTTGGAGAATTAACTGGATGATTTCAAAAAAATAAAATTTCGTATCGTCACACTGTTTACCTTAGTACATAATCTAGAATGCTATTTGTTGCGATAGATTGAATAGTTTCGTAGATATCTATTATCCACATAAATAAGACATTAACAATTTCAAGAATCATTTCTGATTTTACAGAAGTACGCTAAAATATAAGGAAAAAGTCAATATTTTGCATTCTTTGTGTAGATTGAAATAAACCTCAAGTAACCAATTGATATAAAGGTAGTGTTTACCATGACTCAGTTATTCCAAAAATTCTCAAGAAAATTGAAAACCAAACTGAGTCATTGTCAATTAACTTTTGTTTGCACTTTAAGATGTTACGAATCTAGGTCTTAAAATATGTAACAGAAAGAAAGCGAAACCAATACAATCACGTAAAATCAACAAGCAATTTATTTCCAGACAATTTAAGTGAAAATTCCAAAGACACTTACAATTTGTGATTTAAATTCCAAATAATCCTAAATATCCTAATAAAAAGTCCAAAATAATAGAATTTTCCGAATGAATTCCAATAGCCTTGAATGTCCTGACGTACCACAAAGATGTAATCCAGAATGTATTTGAATGAGTTCACATATATCTTAAAATCATGTATTAATCCAAAAGCCAATGAGCACTTTATTATTTCCAATGAATATTGTAAACAAATAGATTCCTTACAGACTGATCTTTAGAACCAAAATTCTAGAACAGAAATTAATTTGTTTACCAAAATCTGTATATAAATACACGTGCCTACATGACCTATGTCACATCAGAAAATGAGTAATTCGAATGAAAAAATACTGGCCTAACTGACATATGTCACAAAAGTCTGCGAAATATTTATGAAAATACTGGCCTGCCAGGCATATGTCACAACTTACAAGCAGGGACAAAAGTTAAGTATGTATTTTCAAGTAACCATACAACTTACAATTATAGACAAAAGTTAAGTATATAAACATCGTACATAACAAAGAATTCTGAATTCTTAATTTTGTATCCGATTTGCAAGGAAGTGTTTATTATCTGTTTCTTTTTTCTTCAGTCATATACCAATTCATATAAAGTACCACGATTAATGTATTTACAAGCATGGCTAAGTGACGTCAATCCCAAATTTAGGCTGTTTGTAAAATCCCAACGGGATTTACATTACCTACAAAAAAAAGGATAGTTTTTATTATCAAGGGTACATCAAATATGAAAAGTTAAGCTAATTAGCAGGCTTATTTGCACACGTATCTCCCTTCCTGTAATTTAAAACATCGTAAATTTGTTACTGAATTATCGAAGGGTCCAGTTACCTTAGTGTACTCTCTCCATTTTGGTGCGTTTTAAAGATTATATTATTTACTTATGCAAGACTGGTGTTCTTCTATTTATACTCTGTCGATTAATCACTTTGAGCAATAGCAGATAAAATTTGATTGTTTGAATTATTTTTAATTTTTTTTTTTTTTTTTTTTTTACCTACAAGAGGGGGTTTGACGATGTCGCTAATGTTTATATTTCTATGTAACTTGGCAAAGGAATGGACACCATTCAAACTATAAACGTCTTAAGATAACTTTAAGGACACTTGATGCTCTAAAGACATTTTCATATTTTATGCAATGAAGAGAGCAGACACTTTATTCAAACGATAGCAAAAGAAAATTCATGAAATAAATGTTCGAAGAATAAATAAATTGGATCAAATGGAAATCAATAAACCATTAAAACAATTTCTATAAACAATCTTGACGGTGAAAGAAAACAACGCAAATCAAGAGTAGACGTTTGACAGGAAAAACCAAAAGTCATACACCACATCACCATCTTTTCTTAGACAAACAAGAACATTTATTCCTCGTTTGACAATAGAACTAGTAATCATTTTCAATTTATTTGTATTTTTTCGTCTGAAGTATAAGTTTATATTAATATAAAGATATGTGCAAAACTACATTAAACCAAAGCTTAATATCACCTTTACTGTGAATAACGTATCTGATGCATTGTACTGTGCTCCCACCTAAACACACAAATATTTAAGAAAAATGTGCAAAGACTAGAATCTTGTTACTATTTAGACAAATTTGTTTCAGTTTCTCTTCTTGTCCATTTCAAGTATATTAGTTGATTTAAAGCTGAAAATGTAATCAATGTTAATTGCAGAGGATGGTAAGATGTACAGAACAGACGTCACCCGAAATCACCCTTGACCATGTGAAATAAAAAAAACACATACATTTGACATTTGATAATTCCGTTGCGTTTTGGGAGAATTTCTCTTCTTTATTGGGAAAATTCCTAAGTTATGTTCAATAAACAATGACGAAACTTTGTTTTAGCTTAACGGATCATGATATTCAGTTTTTCTCATCTCTTTTTTTTTTTTGGGGGGGGGAGGGCTGCAAGTTTAGAGTCTGAATTAATTAATCTTTCTGGCGACAAGGAAGGCAGCAAGAAAATAAGGCAAGTGTGTCGTTTACTTGTTTCAGTAACAATGATTAGTTTTCCTCCAAAAATATGGAGTGTCATCCAAATTAAGCAAGTTTGATTTACAAGATTAAGTAAATGTTAAGTATTGCTTTGATATTACATAATACTCTTTTTAAAACTATTTTTTTAATTTGAATTTGAACAATATTATCATATTCAGATGATATGTTAGGTCTTCCTCCAAATACAACATTGAATAATCAATTTAACACCTATAGGATATTTCAGTCTATAAAGCTGATAAGGAAGGATACAACTTTTAGGATTTGATTAAAACATTGAACATAATTATCTCCCTTGCTATATAAGATCCTTTAAAAACCATCCATATTTTCCAAACTTCAGTTTGTTCAAACACAAGGCATTTGGCAAAAGACGTTAATTTTGTCTCCAGGTTTTCTTAACAGCAGGGAATATTTATTTATTTAAACAGAGTTCAGATTATGATGTAGTCATTCTCCAGTAATTTCTTAACGAGATTAACTTGTCATTAAACAAAATACCATATAACCTTCCAACATAAATCCAGCTCCATGTGTAATAGAGTATGTGATGTATGCGTGGATTAGCTAGAGCACACAGGAAGAGATGAAGGATCTTTTTTATTAAACGAAAATAATCTATCTATCTATCTATCTATCTATCAATATATCTATCTATCTATCAATATATATATATATATATATATATATATATATTATTAATTTTATACAGATTGTGCCACCATTTGCTAAAAACACATAAAATATGCGATCCATCAGGAAAAAGTTGAAGTAATGCTAGTGTTCCCTCATGAAATACTGAAGCACTTTTCTTTAATCAATGAGGAGTCAGTGTTGCTTTACAGTCAGTTCTCTTAAATCAATGAGGAGTCAGTGTTGCTTTACAGCCAGTTTTTTCCAGCCAATGTATTACCCATGTGTGCTGCCTAAATCAAACCAGCCAATGTATTACCCATGTGTACTGCCTAAATCAAACCAGCCAATGTATTACCCATGTGTACTGCCTAAATCAAACCAGCCAATGTATTACCCATGTGTACTGCCTAAATCAAGCCAGACAATGTATTACCCATGTGTACTGCCTAAATCAAACCAGCCAATGTATTACCCATGTGTACTGCTTAAATCAGACCAGCATATTTTTGTTTTTCATCAAAGAAATATTTTGTTCCTTTTGTAAATTGTTGATTTAAGTTATACCCTTCTGAATAAAACATATTTGGCTACCTTTCCACAATAATCATTAGTTTTTATTGCTGAATTCAAAATACATTTCAACATCAGTTTCTCTGTTTTTTATGCACAATATCAAGAGTGTTTTTAAACTCCTTCTTCGTGAATTAAGTTTTATCTTCTTAGCAGGTATATAAATAACTCTCTCTCTCTCTCTCTCTCTCTCTCTCTCTCTCTCTCTCTCTCTCTCTCTCTCTCTCTTTCTTGTGATATAATCGCAAAAGAAAGAAATTCAATTTCTGTACTTATTGTTTACGGAATTAGCCATTACATCAGAACTAATCGTATCATACTGGCGGGAAATATTCTCCAATTCATAATCATGATTTGCACCTTCTGATTACTTCTGATGCTTTCCCAGTGTAATAATAAATCTCAAATCCTGAGGAAGAACAATCGGATACAACGAACAATGATCTGTCAGTATCTGAAAATTGAGTGGAATTCTAACTTTCTTTCCATATACAATAAATTGAATAGCTTTTGTACCTATATTTTGTGCATTATCATCTCCTGATCTTAATTTTCAGTTTTTCACTCGTTATGCCTTGCTCTATTTTATTTGTTCTCAAAGACCTTGGTAACCATAAATCTCTGAATGTCCTGAAAATGTTGTAATCATTTAGATTAAAATCATCATTCACTACCGTAAAAAATGTTTATGTCTTTAATCAGCATTCTTCCAAGGCTGTTTACAAATGGATTATTTCTTTTTACCTCCATTAAACTTTACATAGAACGATAAAAAAGCAAACTACCAGGTACAATTAAAACGTTTGGTCCTAGTCTATGTATTTTAACTTGTAAATGTTGTTTAGGTTTTATATTACTTGGAGAGTGCGTAATTTAATAATGGTTTAGGTTTTATATTACTTGGAGAGTACGTAATTTAATAATAGTTTAGGTTTTATATTACTTGGAGAGTGCGTAATTTAATAATGGTTTAAGTTTTATATTACTTGGAGAGTGCGTAATTTAATAATGGTTTAAGTTTTATAATACTTGGACGGTGCGTAATGTAATAATGGTTTAGGTTTTATATTATTTGAAGAGTGCGTAATGTAATAATGGTTTAGGTTTTATATTACTTGAAGAGTGCGTAATTTAATAATGGTTTAGATAAGGATGCTTAGCATCCTGTTGTGTTAATTAATTTGTGTGTTATAAGTTATATATTTTCCGTATGTTGATATCGCTCCACTTATGTAGTTAGCTAAATTTAGTTTCACTTGCACTAAGGCGCCTAAGAACTTTAAGAACTTGCATTCTTTTCTCACGCTTCTCTCACCACTTTTCTCACGCTTCGGTCACTTCTCAAAGATATTTATAAACCCATTACTACTGCAATAAGTATATGTCATAAGTTATCTGATTTTAAAGAAGGTTGTACTATCATAACGTCAGTACTATACATTAAGTCATGGTTGTCATTTGTTTGATTTTTGAAATTAATGTGTTTAAGAGCTATCAAGCTACCACTTATTGCTGAAATTGGTAATCCAAATCTAAAAGTTAAAAACCCAGAAAAGTATCTAATTCCTTTTGTTGATAAGTAGTCTTCTTTCAACTTTTTCTGTAGTTATCACTTGGAAGACATTTTGTCTTGATTTTTATTGAATCCAATTTATCCAACTCCCAATCAGTAAAGTGTTTACCAGTTATTTGCTTGTCTATTCCATTTACCATACTAATTTTTAATTCCTGTTTGTATTCTTCTTCTAGTAGGTCATCATTTAAATAGGGATTATCCTCTTCCATTCTATTTTATAAGAAACCTAATTCTTTTTCAAGTTGATTTCGATCCATTTAAATAGCGTGAAAAGGCAGACGCTGGTGAAGTTGAATCTAAAAATCTTGCTTATGACAAAGAAGAGGATCATGCTGCTGGTGAACATTACATAATGCTTTATCCTTTTGTTATGGAAAACATTTTGTTATATATATATAAACAAAAAAGAAAAGTAACAATTATTACAATGACTGGTAACAGTGCTAGTATTTTCAAGATGAGTACTTGCTCTGCGTATTCGCTTTTTCAAATTATAGTATCGCATAGTTTCTAATTTAAGATAACAAGCATATTTATATTGTTTTGTTTCCTCTATGAAATATCGTAGCGGTCTACAAAATAACACGAGGTTCTTGACATATATCTTCTTAGAGTTTCCTCCCTTTATACAAATTGCAAACTACATATAATGTTTCGCCCCATATGAAATAATAGAAGATATTTATAGTCAAAAATCCTAATTACGGGATACGACAATCATATCAAGAAAATCAAGCACATATATTAAACTTAAAAAGTATGAACAAAACTTGACGCAGTCATATATATATATATATATATATATATATATATATATATATATATATATATATATATATATATACATGTGTATATATGTAGAGAGAGAGAGATACAGTGGGTGTGTGTGTGTGTGTGTGTGTGTGTGTGTGTGTGTGTGTGTGTGTGTGTGTGTGTGTGAAGCAACACATTAGACCTTTAGAGTTTTTTTCGGGAGGGGGTTCATTTGTTTCTTTTCCTTTCTAACGTCAAATGATTACTTGTGTCATTACATTTACATTTAATTGGCAGTGCTCCAATCTCACTTTGAATAACGTTTTAAACTGCTTGAATGTCCTAAAAATTAATTTCGTTTCACCCATTGGAAATATATGTATTGTTAGAAACATATATAGTTAAGAAAGGACACTCGAAATGTTGTCCTCTCTCTCTCTCTCTCTCTCTCTCTCTCTCTCTCTCTCTCTCTCTTGTCGTTAACAATTATGAATCGTGTATGCCTCACTGTATTTTCCTGTCTTCAAAGCGTAATTACATTTACTGTCTATATAATTCACTTTTTGTCGCTAATCAATATATTTGTATGAGTTCGGTACGTTTAGGTCACTACTAAGCATAGATCGTCTTTCAGAACAGTAGCTCATAGTGTTATTCAGCATAACACTTCATAGATCATTAGTACCTTCAGGGCACAAGTGAGCGTCACTTCCACCTGCACAGTCGCACGTTAAGGGAAGATCAAGTGTTTGCCGGAACACGAGCTCTGATTTTGAACTGGAATGCTACGTTTGAATTTAAAATCTCCCCTCGCATTCCTATAAAATACTTCAATTTTAAAAACAATGTAAAATCCGTTTATCACCAAAAATGAAGAAAACAAATTAACACATGAAACGTATATCCAATGTATGATAATTTAATTTAATTTGAAAGGACAATATATCTTGAATATCAGCAAATATAATTCACAAATATCAACATCTGTGGCTTGACTGTGAGCTTTTGATAGCTTTTAACAACTTTTTTCATATTTTAATCGGCTTGCTTCTAAAAACATACACTAGTATATATGTACCCAGGTAGAAATTAATTTCAAGAGGTTCAATTTCAGTAAATTCAGATTCATAGCTAAACCCGTGGTTCTTTATCTTTGCCAAACACGGCTCAATAAGTCTACAAAGACTATTTGTCAGATACAGTCAGAGTTGCTCATTTCCAGACTTCCGACGGCTTCATATCAAAAGCAGCCTTCGTGAAAGTATTGAACATAGTTATCGAGGGATAAATGAGATTAGCTGCAGAAAGGAAGCATCGAAATTCCAAGACTGATCATGAAGAAAAATCTGCTCGCTGCATTTCTCTTTTCTCCTTGAATACTTTGCTAACAATGGAGGCAACGTCTAACAGTTTTAGTTCTCCAAGAGCATTGGATAAATTAGTAATTCTTTCCCAGGTAGATTTTGTCACATTCAGTTTCATCCATTGTTGTAGTATTCTGAATGTCAAATTAAATCCCTTATGTCCTTGAGCCTTAAAATTCTCTATATCGTTTGCTTTGATTGCAAGCTGGATTCCCAAGCTTTCGACATCTCCGATCGGAATATTTTCAGCAAGCACTCTGAAACTTCTTTCCGAGAAGAAATCTGTCAAAGATACAAAACAAACTGAATTTGGTTATAGATTGATCTCTCTGTAGAAGTAAGCCAAAATGAAAGGCTTACGTGTAAAGTCTGTGTGTATGTATATATATATATATATATATATATATATATATATATATATATATATATAATGTGTTTTTAAATCTTTATCCATGAAAGTAGTAACTTGTACTTTATATTCTGGTCCCTTGTGACAGAGTGTTTACAAGCATTTGAGTTCAAGACCAGTCCTGTTGACAGTTAGACTACTTTTTCCATTTTATTTCTTCACATCCTGTTATGATATAGGTCAAGTGAAAATGTGTATAAATAGGGATTTGGTAAATAAATAATTAATTCCTGTTTTAGATCAGTCTGTGGGAATCTATCTGAGATCACATTTTATAGTTTGTGCAGTTTTAATCAGATATAATTCGAGAGGAATATTTTACTTAATATATTCATTGGAATTACTAAAGTGTTCATTGAATACATTACTTTGGACGTTTGTGAACTCATTCGAAGACATTCTGCATTGTATCATTGTGTTATATCAGGACATTTAAGACTATTGAAACACATTAGGAAAATTCTATATTTTTGGACTTGTGATTAGGGCATTTAGGATTATTTGGAATTTGATTCACAATATTGTAAGTATCTCTTGAATTCACTTAGTATTGTAGGGAAATAAATTGCTTGTTGATATTACTTACATTGTTGGTTTCACTTTCTTTCTGTTACATATTTTTAAGACCTAGAGTCGTAACAATATATATATATATATATATATATATATATATATATATATATATATATATATAGAGAGAGAGAGAGAGAGAGAGAGAGAGAGAGAGAGAAGCTAAAACGATTACCCGGATAACCGTTGGCGGTTAGAGTAATGGCGGTAACCGGTTACCAAATTTGGTAACCACCGGTTCATCGTCACACAACCGTCCCATTCATTCACACCAGCACCGCTTCGTTACCAAACTACCAAACTCAAACCAACAGCTTGTCTGGATATTGCAAATGTTGTCATTCTGCTATTTCTTCATCAGAACATAAAAAACGCTAAGTTCTCAAAATAAAGCTGGTGATGTGTCTAGCCGCTGATAGATAACCGTTCACCTCAGCTCCACTTATGCAACAGGCTAAGTCTGAACCCAAGTCGGTTGCCAAATTTCCAAAAACAAACAAGCTTTCAAGTCGTGTGTTCATTCCTTGATGTTTTCTTTTTATGTTCAAGACTGTTTGAATGTAGAGTTATTCTTAAACATGGACAGTTCTGTCTTTTTTTTTATATATGACAATGCTTGAAAACTCTGTATTTTATTAGAAGATAACATGGTTCTGCTACTGCTGGGCATTTAGCTATGAAACTTTGAAAGTATGAACTGTGTAATGTGTTCATCACACATTGGTGTTCAAGAAATTTGATGCTGACATTGACGATAGAGATACGCTTTAATGTGTTGTAAAAATCTTTTTTAAAAAAAAAAAGATAATAACAAAGTGAAATTTATTCTATTTCGACTTTTGAAGATTTTGGTCAGGAAGTTTAGCTCTACAGAGGTGCTTTTATGTTTAATTTCAAAGTTGTAATTTAGAATTAAATATGCCGAGATAAATGAATTTGTTTTGTTGGTGAAGTCTTTCTAATTGTTGTAACTTCCAGGGTGCATATTCATATTTATTTTACCAATCTCAATTATGTAATAACTCATCTGAGTTCAGGCATGGTGTCAAGTGATCCTTAAATTGGGGGGTGGGGGGTGGGCCCTGAGACAGAGACAGCTTATTGTAATACACGATGTCCTAATCATTTATAAAAAGATATCATATTGGCAAATTAATTCATTTAATTTCAGCACATCTAAGTACTATCATAATGACGAGTTTTGTTGTATTTGAAGTTTGGAACAGACTTTAGGCACATATAGCATAATCAAGCAGTTCACTCGTGACCTGTTCAATCAGTCATTGGTCTATTCAAATTTAATGCAGTTAGTTTCTACATTCCAGCAAATGGGCTTACCTAAATGGATTTAAATTAAAACTTACTTTATTTATACCATCTTTACTCAGACTTAACGCAAACACACACAAACGTATTCACACACTTTTTACAGTTCAAGTTTCATAAGGATCTACCATTTAATTTTCGGGTGGAGGCTGATATTTTCTTATGAGCAGGGATATTATTATTTTCTTTAACCTCAACATCATTTTTTCAAGTAATATCATGCACATAACGTTCTTTTCTTCTAAAAGTCAGAGCAAGAATATTTGTTCCAGTTATTTTGGGGTGGACTGTTTATAAAGTCTCAGGTTGCCACACACACACACACACACACACACACACACACACACACACACACATTTCAGAAATTAAATGATCCGGACCTTATCTTTTTGCGTCTAAGTCATTTTACCCTTAGCAACATGCAAGTTCAACACTTAGCATTCGAGTCGTCCTGATCATCGGTATGTTTGGTACTGATTTTTGCATAAAATGGCGGTGCTTAAGACAAAAGAATTTAAGGTGGATTCTATACGCAGATCTCATGCAAAAGTTAGCGGTAATATATGCACGTCCGCAAGTATGACACATACATTTCACTAGATTTTAGGAAGTGAATAAATTAATTAGGCTGTCATTCTTGCCAGCTCACACTCTGTACATGAGGTGTTTCCGACTGCAACGAACCGGTTACGGTTCGGTTGATGTATTACGGGTAACCTGGTAAAGGAATTTACTTGTTTTGGCACTTTGAAAGAGTTTGAAACATTGTATTAAAAACTCTTACCTCCGTCTGAAACTCCTGGTTTTTCATTTTTGTTTACTTCTGACGGCTTTATTTGCGTTCTGTTCCTTCTCTGATTTATCACGTCTTTTGGCGCCTCAAATTCTTGGACTCTATAAGATTCTATTTCGGAAAAATGGTATCGATGGAGATCTGCCATCTTTGCAGTATTCTTACCCTTTTGTGTTTTGAAATTCATATAGGTAAACTTATCTTTGAAGCCATTTGGATTGGGTTCTAATGGAAATCGAACATGATTCTCCATACTCTTTTTTCTAAAGGTTAAAATGGTATACCCGTTTGTGTAGCCTGGAACAACTCTTAACTTCCCTTCAACATATATCTCAATACCCTGCATGTCGGCCAAAGAAATTTCGCCAGAACGGCTGTTGTGCATTTCAAAGAGACGTGGATTGTCCTTCCAGCGTTTCGTCAACAAATCGTTCACGTTGTCAGAGGATACAACTTCTACCCATAACGTATTCACTTCCGCTGTATCCACGAATATTAAAATCTGACAGTCAGTCATGCGACCCAACCGATTGCTGATTTGTCTCTTGATGTGATTCTTACGGGACGGATAGTTCCTCACGTCGCCTCTTCTCACTCGCGCAAATAGTCTCCTGATTAAAGAAAAGGTAAGAACAAAGTCCGTATATTTTTGGATTTCTATTAGATTAGTTAACTAAAACGCTAGAGTGAGATGGCTAGCGTATTATCATGAACATTGGACTGAATGGTGAAACTATATCCACGCTTTATCTATAATTCCTTTCATGGACAAATGAAGCCATTAAATGTTGGACCATTATAAAACATAATACTAAAACATTTGGAGAAATATGCAAAATACCTTTGAAAGACTTGGTGAAAAAGTCGAAACCATTTCTCTATACTGCAATCTATGCAAGGTACCGATCTAACATGTTATCAATGAGGATACTCAAGGCATTTAAACACATATCGACAATAGTTGGCATTTTGTTGAACAGCGATTTAGAGCTAAAAAAAATAAATATCAGCAATTCTGTGTATGTAATGCATTTTGTGTAGAGTCTGTTCTCAGACAGGTAATCGACAGTGCTTTATTTCTTTTATCATGTTTATCTCGCCTGTAAATGGTGAGACAAGGGTTTCCACAAGATTTTGTGTCAAAGTTTCTTGACAGTAATGTATCTTCTATATAAATCCATGTGTATGTATTCAAGTGTAACTTTATAATAATATTACTTTATGCCTGACGTTTACATCCTAATGTGTTGGCGTTTCCTCTCTCACCTGCGATATCGACATCGGTGGCGTCAACATTAGAATTCTGTTGCTACAGTTTTTGAAAGTCATATATCTTCTACATCTCTTGCTATATTCAATTGAAAATGTGGTTGATATTACTGTATGCTCAAAGTTTGTGCCCTGTCTTGCTAATGTCACCTGTATGGCATGCTTAAGCAAACAGCCGCATAATCATAGCGCCATTCACAGGCAAACACCGCGTTTTGTTAAATTGCTAGTTGAAAGTAATTTTCATTGTAATTTTTGATCTTCAGATGCAAAGCGATGTTTCTTGATGACTTGCCTTCGACATGTGGCTTAAATGTTTCCGACATGGTCAACTGATTATGATGACGATGATGATGATGAAAACTCTAATGATGGATGGAGTGACGTTGCTTTGGTGGTGGTACCAATAACAATTGCGACAATCATTAATATGAAGACAAATTTAAGTAATGTTTCCAATAAGCATACCCAGTGAAGCTGTCCACCTCCGCAATTCCGACACCGCTCCGAATTTCAATGTTCTGTTCTTGCAGTTCTATCTCGTCATCATGGGTCCAGTGAAGAAGAACCACGAACGTGTCTGAGTGGACAGTTGTTTCAGGAAGCGGAAGAGAAACTTTCACTGGATTCATGAACTTGTCTAGGCCCCGGTGGTCGACCATTACACACGGAGACACATCATACACCTCGAATTCATCTACCTCTTCGTTCCCCTTTCTATACCCAACTTGTTCAGTCAGGACCTAAAGAAAGGAGCTGGTAATGATCTTCATGTCTTTATCATCTTAATATAATTATTAAGGCAAAATTATTACATACATTTTTAATGTGAATGCTTTATATCAAAATTGCACATGCCAGTCCCGATGATTTTTTTTTTCTTTGCAAGAACCTTCATTTGTAAATATGCGTTTTTTAATAGCTTTTTTGTTCACCAAATATTAGTCAAATATGGTATTGAATAGTTTGCTACAAGTCGTTAGTTTAAAAATAGACACAAATTTCCTGAATATAATCACAGAGGTATGGCATCTTACACTAAAATTTTAAAATAAAAAATATTTAAATTTAAATAGTATAGCGAATAATTCGAAAGAAACTAAAATGGTAGCAGGAGAAGGCCTTTACAATTATTATATTTATTTCATCCATTTTTTATTCGACAGAAACTAAAACGGTTACAGGAGAATACCCTGACAATTACCTAATATTCTTCCAATAACTTTCATTATATCAGAAAAAAGAATAAACGGGTGTTACTCTTGTCCTAGTGCGTACATTTGTAAATGAGATAATTCAGATACAAGCGTATTTGGTACATTTTATTTCCCTTCAGTCCAACTGCAATTTATCGTAAAGGATCCAATTAGGGAATACCTTTAAAGATATGGGTGTTTCTTTTTTCACGGCATCAACTGGGAACTCGACGTGAACATTTTGCTCTTCTTCCGCTTGGAAAGTCCAGCCTTTGTTTGTCAATGTAAATCTGGTACATCTGGGTCTAGAAATTATGTACACTGTTTCCATGCCTTTAGTATAAAACTGTACACAATTGTTCTGAAATTGAATAAAAGGACAAATCCGATCATTTAGATAAAACTTGTATGTTAGGCTCAATTGAATATCTCTGTACGCTTAACAGGTGACCGTAAAAAGATTGTACAATATATTTTTGTCGGAAGAAATTTCCTTTAAGAGAGTCATTACACTATAAATTAGGTTGTTTTTTCACGATAATTCTAGAGGAAACTCCAGGTATGTCGTGTGCCCTAGACTAAACTGAATTCATACAATCAAAGCATGCGAGTAGTGCTTTCCAGTTGTAAAATAAATTATATTGACTTCATTTTATGTTTTTCAACATGTACGTCACTGATGTACGCAAGTATAGAAAATATGAATTGGTAGGAATAAAGAAGGTAATGTTGACCATGAAAATATTTGGATATTACAGAGGACAGTATAGGATGCAGTAAATATGGACAACATGCAGAGAGATGGATACAAAACTTCCATGATGTTCTGAACAGGCATGAACAGAAACCCCAGCTGATCCACTGCCACCTGCAGCCTCACCAGACATTGACACAAGTCCACCCACATATACTGATATAACAAACGCCAGGAAATGCCTGAAGAATGGACAAGTTCCTGAACCAGATGCCATCCTCTCGAAGATGCTGATGGCGGACGCAAAAACAGCAGTGAAAGCCATTCTCAGATCTTTTTGCTCGTATAAGGACTGAATAAAATTCCCTAAAGATTAGACTAACGACTCATATTCAGAATTTTAAAGAAAGGAGATCACGGAAATTTTGACAACTGGCGTGGTATTATTCTATTCTCAGTGCCTAGTAAAGTCTTCTGCAAGATCCAGCTGCTACGAATCAATCAGGCCAACGACAACTTCCTACGCCCACAACATCCTGATTTTAGAATAAAGAGATTGCGCTGACCAAATATTTGTTTAGCGGAACATCATAGAGCAGAGTATTGAGTTGAACTTTTCACTGTATAACAGCGACTTTTCTATGGCCTTCGACAGTACACACCGTAACAGCTTGTGAAAGATTCTGGAATCCTATGGAATTCCTGAGAAGATAATCAGGCTAATAAAGCTGTTCTACGAAATTTTGAGTGCAGTATCATGCTTGACAATTCATTGTCAGACTGGTTTCCTGTGATAACTTGAGTTCGTTCGGGCAGCATCCTGTCTCTGATCCTTTTTATTATCACTATAGATTGGATCATGAAGAAAGTCACAACAGACAGACCCAGAGGAATCCAATGTACTATGTTATGAATTCATGCCGTGGGGAACAATAGTTTCTCTCAAGACCTTTGGTGTCAAACAAATGATCAAACCTTTCTGTATAAAATCTTGCATTATTGCCGCCAAGATGTTTCTCCTGTACTTTGTTCCTTGGTCATTTCTAACTCTTCTATGTGATTTATTTTCGATTCTATCTTCAGTTTTTCTAATACTGCGTTGAAGTGAGTTTCTTTTCCTCCCGATGAAGCATCAGGCTGAACCAATGTACGCTCCTCAGTCTTGTTTCTGTAAGGTCATCATTTTCAATTCCTCAAACTTTCCTCATCTCCTTAATACATTCTCTCCTCCTTAAGATTTTGTATATCGTTTCATCTGCTTTTGTGCAGTTAAACTGAAATATGCTTTCCTGCCTTTGTTTTCTCTTTGTCTATTTTTGGGATTTCCGTCATTTTAATCTTGTTTCTACTTTTGAAGTCCTAGTTTTTATACTTTCAACGACTAAACTATTTCATTATTTATATTTTCTCTTTTCCAAGCAGTAACAACTCCAAATTTTATCAATTCATATCTGGCTTTTGCTGACGATTTGGCACTGCTTTCGTCTCGTAAAATTGACATACAAGAGAAAGTGAATTGATTATGTTAATCGTCCGAACAAGTCGGTCTCAAGTCAGCCAGAAGAAGCAACAGGTCATGCACCTCAACGCATCCCAAACTCCCATAATGATCAGCAACCAGGCAACAGAGGACGCCGAGAATTTCACATACCAAAGTGGCATGAACAAGGACATAAAGTATCGACAAAGCCTCAAATGCCTACCGCAGACTGCCACCCATATATAAATCTCAGTAATCAAATGCATCAAAATCCTTCCTCTATGGATCAGAATGTTGAAACGTCATAAAAGATTACATGATCAAGCTTTCTGTTTCCGCGACTGATGTCCTGGCAGACTATGCCAGATCTTCTGAGAGAACAAGCTCCCAGACGAAGATCTCCACAAGAAAGCTAATTCGCTGGACATCAGAACTGAAATACAAAAGCGCCGTTTATGATGGATGGGACATGTCCTACGGATGCCTCCCAAGAGCATTCCGAGAACATGAACAGAGATGGAAGCCGCAGGGTAAGATGAAAACTGAAATGGCGTAGCGGCGCCCCGTGATGACCGACCTACAAGAGATGGACATGTACTGGGATGAGGCAGAGAGGACAACAAAAGACAGGGCGTGGTGGGGGAGGCGCGTCGTGGCCTTATGTTACAGTGGGAATGAAGATGGTTAAGTTAAGTAAGTTAGTAGAAATAGACTGTACAAGTTTCAACAATTTCTTACGTTACAGAAGATATGCATTGTAAAGCATTATGTGAGTATATCTTCATGTGTTTAATTTATATTGCATGCATGCGTCTTCCTTTTTTGTCAAAATCCTTGCCAGTAATTAACTATTGGATATATTGCACATGATAAAATACACACGACTCACTTGAATCTAAAAAAGTCACATTACCAGGTATTTTATTCCCAGCTTGTTTTTATACTTACAGTGACTATAGAAGTATCCCTATCAGGCATTGATTAACGTTGGAACTTGTCAGTGACCACACACTGCAGATCTCTGAGCCTCTTTTTAGACTGTCTTGTGTAAAACATATAGACGATATTTGCTTGGATCGATTGAATCACGGATGTATTTACTGAGTGGGTGAAAATACTAGAGTTTCAAGCAAATTTTGTATTTATTTTATACTCAAACGTATTAATAAGCAATATGTATAACAGATTGAAGTAGTCGAGTTCTTACGGTATCCCGTGCGATATTGTCAGCTGTTTACAGTTTGTGTTTTGCAGTGTTTTGTGTATATTCGCAGGTAAAATATCAGTACTAACATCATTCTCTTTCCTAATTCAAGGCAAAAGAGCACATAAACAAAGAAATTAAAGAAACAAAAATATGCACGTGTTGGGATTTGAACCGGGTACTCCTGCGTGACAGGTACCACTAGACCAAGCAAGTGGTAAAATGGCGGATTCAATTTATTGATCATAATGTTATCGATATCTATTGAGGGCAGTGAAAAAATATTTTTCGTAATTCACTCCAGTGATTATCAAAATTAATTCTATTGGAAAATCAACTAGTTCACGGACTAGCATAAAATAAATGTGTGCAACTATTTAGCTAGTTCATGTGAATCACTATGTGTAAATCAAGTTTAACGTATGAAGACCACATCCTTCTTGTGTCATACTTTTTTTTAATTTGACATCTGGTAAGAAATGTTTTGAAATCCAGTTTTTTTTAATTTTTGGGATTCCTGGTCACGTCATACAACATCTTCAAAACTGCTCATGTCATACACAGATGATCTTTCACGAGTGCTGATTTCAAATATTTATGAAATTAGTTCAATAATTCCTATGCTTTGCAAAACTTGGCGACCCAGTGGTTAACATTAATCAACGAAGTTTATAAATGTTCAATGTAAGAGTTATTTTCAACATAACAAAGATACTTATTAGACGAATAAAACCGCATAAAAGCTGTAGTGCAGTGACTCAGAAGTACATTCAGATAATGCGCACACTACGCCTTAGCCGGATGATTTCATAACGTCATTTCTGACCTCCTGAGTTGTTATTAAACGTATGTAGTAGTACAAAAAAAGTTGTTCATAACGTAGTTAAAATCATCATGTGATACAACTAAACTCATACGTTTAGAAATAATAAGTCTTCAGAAAATTTTAGGAAGAAGCTAAAATACTGATGTTCAATTCAAAATGGAATGTTCATAAGTGATTGAAGGAATAATTTAGCCTGAGCAGAGAGAGTGTTTTTCTTAAAAACAAACAAAAACAAACAAACAAATCAACAAAAAAAAAACATAGCCAAAATTCTGAAGAGAAACTTATAGAAATGGAAAATAATATAGACAATTATTTGATAGGTACAATTAAGCTTTCAGTACAAAACTTCTATAAAATTCAAAATTACACAATTCTTCCAAACAAAGAGTTCACCTTTAGTGTGACTGGAACCTCGATCCATTTTCCATCTATTTGCACGATTGCTGCCCACTCTTCGGAAGAACTTTTTTCACAACTGAATGTGTCTACTTTGCAGAGTGAGTCTATACTCAAGCGAAACTGCTTTATTTGAAACACATTGGACTGTAAAGTGTAGTCATCATCTTCTAAGCTGACCAGATACAACTTAGACTCTTTGAAAATCTTGGCTAGGTTAAGATTTTCTTCACATTTTGCAGACGCACCCTTTTGCCTTAACTGTCTCCTAGCTATCTTTGGAAGAAAAATTGAGAGTCTAGGTTCATCCAAAAGTGTGAGTACGCTGAAAAAGAAACGAAAACATCAACAGCTGGATGTAGGACTGGAATACAAGATTCCTTCGCCTGCAGAATATTTTTGTTCAAATAATTCGGTAGATATTATATTCGACGAAGGTCGAAAGCGTTTAGTACATGTATTTTTTTTATTTATAACTTTCATCTTTATTAAAGAATAAACGTGCTGTACATAGATCTACGGTAGTAAAAGAAAAGCCTAAGAAACGTGTTTCTTGTGAGTCGGGCATTTCTAGCAAGTGACAGAAATAAGACGACTTAAATCATATAAAAATTTTAAACTAGTCTTATTCAAACAAACAATGTCGGATAACCCAAATAAATTATTCACTGTTCCTAAATAAAGCATGGTTATTCATGATGCTTACTAAATTATAGAAATAATCAGTATTATGTTATTTGACCTCGGGCATTAAACATGATCTCTGCAAATAATTTATGAAATTGCGAAAGCAAAATTCTTTGTAGGCAAATAGCAAAAATGTTTCAAATAGTCAGGCGTTCAAATATTCAATTAAAGCTTCAACTACAGATAATTGATTGTGTATGCGATATTGTCAGTATCTATTTATGGTTATAAAATGTATTGATGTCTTTACTAATTACATTTATTCATTGGTGGGGTACGTCATACATTAACTATCGTATGCACCGAACTTCGAATTCAGCAATTATTTAGCATTACTTTTGATAGAGCAGACAAGTTGACATTCTTTATGAATAATGCGCATAATTGTCGTATAAAAGAGAAGACTTAGTCAAAAAGTGTTATAGAATATAGTTGTGTAGTGCAACGTGATTTAGCGTGATCTTGAAAAAACAAACACTCTCTGAGCACACAGTGTCCAACGTAAACAATAGGCATTATAGCGTAAAAGAAATAATACTGAAATAACTTCAAACACTAAGTTTGACCAATACGTGCAGTTCCAACTTGTTTAAGTGTTTCCTTCAACACACAAAAATTATAACGTTAATACACAAATTTATAGAGAGAAAGGATGTATTTAAGTCCAAGCAAACATGAACTTTTGAAAAATGATTTATGAAGCTAATTTCTTGATTTCATCTAATTATAATATTATTATTTAAGAGTATCTACTGATGTAATCTTTCACGAATCATGCCAAATCCTGAATAATAATAATAATAATAATAATAATAATAATAATAATAAAGATATCTCATTGCAAGAAGAAAAAAATACTTAAATATAGCCCGCAATATCAATTTATATCACTGGTATAATCATCAGTTTCTAGATTTAAATTTCAAAAAATTAATCGATAGAAAATTCCTGTTTGTTCCGTGTGCCTAGACTTGATGAGTTGCTAATAGGCTCTTAGTAGACAATTGGAACGTTTTGAAATGCCCACGAAAACTTGTCATCCCAACAGGGGGAGAAGCAATGATCACAGCAAAAGAAATGTAAATGAACCCTTAAAAATGTATTTAACTATACTGCATGAAACTGAATTTTTCGATAAACTTTTGGCAAAATTGTTTTTTTAAAAAAAGTTCCATACGAATCTCGACATACTGCAGAGTGCAAAGCTAGGATGAATCACATCCAGGATTTGTAAGACATTACGAACTTACCTGTTATGTTATAGTCCTATATACAAAAATATACATGTCACACACACTCATTGGGATACATTAATGACATCTGTGTAAATTATTAGACTAAGTTTCTTTGTTAATTAGACTAGTTCTGTGTTTGTTTGTTTCCTTGTTTCTTAAAAGATATCTCATCCCGTAATACTACTGGCATTTAAGGCGCTAGAAGCTGTCAATAAAAATCATACCCACATCATTTTGTCACCTTTCGATTTTTTGCAGCTGCTGTTATCTTGTCCAACAAAAAATGAAAACTTCTTGATTGATTATTAAATTATATACTAAATATACTTGTTTTACAATATTATAGTATTGAGATTGTTTCCTTAACTGTGACAATGTGACCCATATTGTATCTATTACTGAATAAAATGCCACAGTATGTATATATATATATATATATATATATATATATATATATATATATATATATATATATATATATATATATATATATATATATATATCTTCCATTCGTCTTACCGATTTACGATAAACAAAAATTTATTTAAAGAACTGTTGAGTCACAACTTAATTAATACGCTTTAACAGAACAAAGATGGTTACTTTTCCACAAGCGGTCATGACATCGAAAAGTATGTATCTATCGATTTCTGCGACGAAATTTCAGATACAACCTACCTGATATCTTCATGTTCTGTTATCTGTCTGAAAATGGTTTAAGAATGATATCATTATGGGTATAAATTCGAAAGTGTTCTTCATTAGGGTATTATAAAATGAGTTCCAACAATGAGTCCTATTTATTTTCTAAGTTAATGCATTCGAAATTGGTTCTTTAGATACCTATCAATATCTGCCAAAAGGAAAGCCTGCTTTTTCATACTGATTACCAAAATATTCGCTACACAATGGCATATAGAAACATTTGTATTTAGAAATACTAACACTTAGATTAAGGATGAACTCCTGATATAATCCTTGTTAAGGATGTAGAGTTACCTTCCCTTGCTTTCATCTTCTTCTTTCAGGTATTGTTGACGACTTTCTGTCCGTCTCTCTGTCTCTCTCTGTCTGTCTGTCTGTCTGTCTCTCTCTCTCTCTCTCTCTATATATATATATATAGAGAGAGAGAGAGATAGATAGATATATAGCTATATATGTGTGTGTGTGTGTGTGTGTGTGTGTGTGTAATAAGTACTCTTACTGCATTTAGTGATGGCAGATTATTTTAGAATGATTCATTTTTTTTTTAAAAAGGCACCTCAGAAACCTAATACTTTAACAGTGCCGTGGTCCATATGTATTTTAAGGTCTAAATGCATGGAGAACTTTGTTTTAAATAATAATAATGATAATTAAATCTATTCATAATTTAAAGTAAAAATGTACCCGTCTATTCGAAGTATTCACATGTTGAAAACTGTGCTTTGTATATAATTGTACGAGAAATACTTCTCCTGAAAACTTGAATAATATTACGATATAACTGAATCAATATTAAAATCGATTGCGATGAAATGTTGAAAGTTTATTTTTTATATTTGTAATGTAAAATTACATGGATAAAATGTTTAAAGTTTATTTTTTATATTTGTAATGTAAAATTACTTGGATGAAATGTTTTGCATACTTTTATACACACTTACCTCTCCTGGTAGTAATCTAACAGCAGTCTAAAATATGACAAATATATTATTGCTAACATCAACGATTAAAACAATCGGTCAAACAAAATATCATTTATTCTCAGAAATTATCTGAATGCTTTAGTCGATAGAAGGGGCAATGTATCTTTTAAAAGATACACATCAATATATTTATTAAAATCTTGAAGATTTGGTACATCATATATAATATATATATATATATATATATATATATATATATATATATATATATATATATATATATATATATACGTACAAGTATCAGTATAGAAAGTTTGACAAATTCTGGGAAGAGACAACGTCTAAATGGAGCTTTTATTCTGGCGTCTCTTTAAGGGAGATCTCGCTAGGGTTTACATACTTGAAATATGTCGCTACAGTACATTTTATATTATGATGAAACTCAGAAGAAAAGGTGTTCCTATTTATATACATATAAAAATAATTCATGTTCTTCTCTCTTATATTGATCTGTAAATCGTAAACTTTTAAAGAGCACAATGGACTAATATACTTACCCAACATCGTTAATTTCGCTCCTGAAAAAAAATTAATTTATGACTCCAACACTCTCCGAGATTCAAGAAGACATATTAAGAGCTCCAATCCCATATTTGTATCGTTAATCTTGGTCCCAAAAAAGTACAACAACAAAACAAAAAAGCAACCAAAAAAAAAAAATACAAGCGCAACGAAATAATCGATAACATTTCCCACCCAACACCAAAGAAAGATACGCTGATCTCCTCTTTAATTTATCACAAGTGAAAAGAGAATCATTTCTTCACAAAAGAAGTATGTTGTTTACACTTACCTCACTCTCAATGCAAGGCCTCTGAAAATATTAAAATCACAGCTAATTTTGAATAAAGATTAAATTTGTACTAAACTATAAAATGACTAAAACGGGTCTAGAATACTGAGAAAAGGAAAGTAGTCTGTGTATAGTAAAGGCATCTGTATACTTATAATTTTATAATTATATACATTATGTCTGAGGTTGTGTCTAAATCATTTATTATAGCTTATATATATATATATATATATATATATATATATATATATATATATATATATATATATATATATATATATATATATATATATATATATATATCAGGGTCCAAGTTGATTTTCAGAATTGGAAGTCAGGGACTTACGGAGTGGAATGTTGGCTGTCTCTAGATTTTAACGAGAATGTCCCCATCGCTATAGTTATGTAGATATTGGGTGACTGGTATTTTTTTAATCACTGCTAAATTTTACCAATGTTTGGCTTCGTGTCTATTAGTAAAGAATAAATACCTAAATAAATAGATACAAACTTAAAAAATATAGATGCGTCATAAACCACTACTACTTCAAATAATTTAAAGATTAAAATTGTCCATGTTAACTGATTGAATTTAGAAACTACTCACACCATACATTTACATACAAACATGTACGTATTATGTAAAGATTAGTCAGAAGTGGACATCATCTAACATTAGATCGACAATCACATGCTGCACGAACATTTTCTGCATTGCATGAGGCATGGTCTGTCAGTATATAAATAGATACCTTGCACACAAAAATATATATGTGAATGCTATTTCATAAACCTTTTGCTTTCTTTTGAGGCTGAGTATATATGTATATATGTGTGTGTGTGTGTGTGTGTGTGTGTGTGTGTGTGTGTGTCCAGCACGTGTAATTTATGTCATAGATTTAATCTTCATTTCTTACTTACCTTTTAATCTTTAAGCTAACCATCTTTTTGACCTAAACTTAACAATATTTGCAGGGCTTTTATATCAATCCTAGCGCACATACACACAAAATCTTGGTGACAAACATTTAACGGTACCTTAGTTGTGTGAGTTCTCCAGATACGTCTAAGCCAGGCGTTCCACTAGAATCAGAATTAAAGTGACAAATTTGAATTACGTAACATATTTGGGAAGTTTCAACCGTTTTCAAATTTTTGCTTATTTCTAAATATTAAAAAAAACATGAGTCCAATTTTCTAGACTATCCGTTTTTATTATATTATTCCACTTATTTTATTCTATTCCGAGACGTTATATCTGCAACCAGGTTGCGAAGATCGCAACAATTAAACAATGCAAAAAATTACGGAATTCATGGAAATGTGATGACAAATATTCACCAACATTAGCTACATTTTCAATAACAAGTTGCAAGTATAAATGAAAGCTTCAGAATAAATATTTTCTGATAAAAGTAGCAATCAATATCCATTAAAAGGGTTTTTCCATTATACCAAATCAAAAGTGTATTTACTACAAAAGCTTGGATTTATTTCTACATTTCTGATAACAGATGTTATACGCGAGGTAGCAATATCGGATCCTGGTTCGTGTTTTTCCTAAGGTGCAGGCTAATTTCAGAGATTGCCAATATTAAATTCCGTATTTTGGTCTAAGGAAACTTATATTTCAAAATGAAACAAACACAGAGGATCCAAGGTAATACTTTCGTTTTCATAATTACATGCACGCTTGTGTAGACAGAATGCCATATATAAAGTTTTATGTAAAACAAAATCATATAATTCTATTACTATTTTATCTCAGAAAAATAACCAGTTACATAAATAAATAAATATCGTAATGTTTTGAGCATACTGTCATTATTTTCAAAGATAAATGTGTAAAATGGAAAACTTAATCATTATATTGCATATCGAAAGGCATAAATATTGTAAGACCAATAATACTTGACTACGTTTGTAGTAGAAAAATTCATACAATGTGTCATTATAGCTTTTCTGCACACCAATTACAATCCATATTATTTTGGAACAACAGCTGAATTTATAAAAGTAAGAGGAAATTATAGGAAAAAGATATAAAATGGGCTTTTCCTTTCAATATACTGGTGAATTTCAGCTTTCAGTTACAAACTGAGTAGTCACATACATTGACGTCATAGGAGGAAAACTAACGTCGTTGCTATTTCTAAACAATTTTCTGATAACAATATTAAAGACAATGATACTTCACACATCTAATCCTTTCAAAACTTCTGAATTGTAGAACGCGATAGTCCAGTTATTTAAGATATTTTACTACCATTAAAGTCTCTCAGCTAAATCAATTATTGTCTGCTTCTGAGCGTCTGTCAATTCCTTGCCGTGAGGCGCCGTACGAGAATCAAATAAAGTGAATACGAAATTTGCAAAATAATTTTAAATCAAAATATTTCAAAAAGATGCTTTATGATCGCCAACAAAGGAGGGAGAAGAGGTCAGACATATTGACTAAATACCCAAGGAAAATAGTACCATACAAGATGACAAAATAAAGTAGAAGAAAGGGAAGAAAGGATATCAATTTGTGGGTTGTCCTATTGATAATAGATAGATCCATATCATACACAAAGCGGAGTATATAAGTCAATTTTGAAACAGACACGAAAAAGAAAGAAAGAAAGAATCTTGTCAAGACGAAGTCAAGTAAATATGACAAAGAAATCTGTCTAAAAAGTCAGCTTTTTTATCCTGGAACTGAACATGGGAAAATTGTCCAAACTATAGTTAGTGGTTTAAGATAAGTATATCTCACAAAAATACCAACAAATTTAATCTCTAATGAACACAATGACATGCACGTCTTTATAATTATCTTAGTGTATCATGTTCCAGCACACTAGATTTTCGAATGCAAATTTGCATCTTTGCGCTATGGAGATGTACACTCGTGACATAACTATTCCTATCTGATTTAAAACTATCACAATAAGCATAAGTTTGAGAAGGAAATTTAAGATATTTTAATTTATTCCCTTTTGGTTTAAAAATCAAATCTTACCTTTTTATACTCAAGTCACCGCTGAAAAAGGCACAAGCAACATATAAATAAAAACATTTGGAAAAATAATTAAATTATAATTTTATATGGATAATGAGATCGACTTGAAAGGAAAAATATTCTCTGTGTATATCAAAAAAAAGAGTACTAACCTATCGTTATTTTTGTCGATCTGTTTTATACAACTCGCCGTGTAAAGTCAAAAGTAACGCATAAGGGTTAAAAATTTGCATACACAGTGCAGCAGAGTAGATTCAGGTCTATTTTGTTTGAAATTGTATCAATTCAGGCCTAAGTTTCAAGTTATTTATATTTTGGGATCTTCCAATCAAATGGTTTAATACAGAAACATCATACTCACGCTTTGTTGATAACATCAAATCTGGAATAGACACAACATTTTATAAATGTTATGGCATTTAGTAAATTAATATGTATGTAAGGTGTAAAAGATATAATACAAATAGTTGACACACGAAAGGAATTAGCTCGTGTTAGTTGTAAAAAATATTCGATAAATCAATTTTTTTTTAAAAAAAGTTGCCTCATACAAAAATGTAAACTCGCCGTTACAATCTTTTAAAGACAGCATCACGTGGACTACAAAAGTATTAATAAATGTGATTTTTCAATTTTCTCTGGAAAATCCAATTGGTAGTGTTGTTTGCACATCTTAAAGAAACAACAGCAGTAGTAGCATTATAGCATTTTGAGATTATCCGGCCGATCAAGGTTCCCAATCCCTAAATCCCCGTGACTTCCCCCACTGGGGATTTTTGTACACGTGTGCATCTGTGATTGTAACTCGCGTTAACCCCCAATCGAAGTTTCCACTTGGTGCCTCAGTCAGATCAATGCAACCGCTGCAGATAGTTGTATCACTGTTATTATTTATATGCGGCTTTCTGCCTGCAGTATACTGTCTCTTGTATAAGACAAGGAATTGAGGATTCTGCGTGTCTATAATTCTCAAAGAGGAACCAAACATTTCTCGACTTATACAAGAGATTGACCACAGCCAATGTGAAAACAACTCAAATTAGTGTTGGTGGAAGTGCTAGTTAATAATTTGAGACACAGCATTACAATAGCAAAATGCCGTCTATGATAAATGTGTGGGACCACGTCTGCGATCTTTAACACTGGCAAAACGCGATATGTACAATATCGAAAATAATAGGCGATGTTTTGGTAATTCTAAAATGGAATCGTTTTCACGTCGACAAATAGGGAGGGTGGTATCACATTGTTTTTCGCCAGAACTGATACGTTTATATATGAGTTCTTTTCTTTCTATCTTAAGATTTTTCAGTGGCCTATTCGGTTAGTGTGATTGAGACATTTCAAGTTCGAATCACACTCGCGGAAAATCCTATTTTTCTTTAGAATTGAGGAAACGTCGAGCTCAGATTGGGGGTTGCACATGAAAATGAAAGTCAAATCTGATGATGAACTATCAGTGTCGATTATAACTACAAGCGAAGCATAATTCTTCGATATGTAGTTTGGTCTGAAACAACCTCTGAGCATTCTAAAATGTCGTTTAGCACTCCGGGGGCTCATTCGGTTTTGCAAATTCAAACCGCTGTAATCACCTTTGACTATAACAGCTTATGACAGCAGCGTGCATATAATTCTCAAAGAAATACTATTCACAAACATAGCCCGAGTGGAGACTGTTTCCTTTTGTGTGAGAATATTATATAAAACAATCACAGCAGCTACATATGATGTCAAAAGTGTAGTATCAGTTAATGAGGCACAGCCATGTGTAGTTGGAGTTTAAGACACAGATAAAGGTAGACAGCTTTAAAGCTAGTAAGACCTAGGGTCAGTCTAATTAGAGTCCAATTAGTAACAGAATGCTTGTGATGTACATCATTTATTTGATGCTCTCCCACCTTTATGTTCACTTGGTTTGGGGCCTTCATTTAGTTAACAGCATTGTCTGTATATAATAAAAGTAGTGTAGAGAATATCTTGTGTTTGTTCCTACATACCCACACAACATGGTGTCAGAAGTGGGTTTTGCCTAAGACACAGTGGATTATCATCATTAGTTGGATATAATCGAACTGAGAATCATTCTCACAAAAGGAACGTTCCAGTTCAGAATTAATTTATTAAACTGTTTCCAGCAATGGCGACATTCCAAGTTCCAAGTCCAGACAAATTTCAGTTTTATAAACCAGAGTCTTGGTCAAAGTGGATTCAGAGATTTGAGTGTTTTAGACTTGCTTCTGGATTAAATGACGAGGAAGAAGAAACGCAAGTGAACACTCTGATCTATACTATGGGACCTCAGGCGGATGACATATTTTCTTCGTGTAGCTTAAGTGATGACGACAAAAAGAAATATGAAATTGTCAGAGAGAAATTCGAACGGTATTTCATCACGAAAAGAAATGTTATTTTCGAAAGAGCTAAATTTAACCAGCGACGACAAGAGGAAGGTGAGCCCGTCGATACATTTGTTACGTCATTACACTGTCAAGCAGAATACTGCAATTCTGGAGTTGTTAAAGATGAATTGATTCGCGACAGAATTGTTGTTGAATTGAGAGACGCGCATTTTTCAGAAAAACTCCAACTTGATAGCAAACTTAGCTTAGAAAAAGCAATCAATTTATCTAGACAGAGTGAGGCCGTGAAGAAACAGCAACATCTAATCCAGGGAGGGATACACGTAAATTCCCATTTGAATGCTGATGGAATAAAATCAAAAAAGAATGTACCATACCAAGTCAGTTCCAATCCACAAAAGAGGAACAATGTTGCTTCAAATAAACACAGTTTCAGTCAACTATGGAGAAATAGCAAATTGAACTACAGTGCTGAAAGCATACGGAGATGTGACAGATGTTGGAAAAATCCTCATAGCAGAGACAAATGTCCTGCAAGAAAAGCAACATGCAATAAATGTTCAAAGATGGGACACTTCGCATTGATGTGCAGAACTATGAAAAATGTTTCGGAGGTAAAGAACCCCGATAATCGTGAATCTTATGGATTTCTTGGCGGATTCTGGAGCGAAACCCTGGATAGCAAATGTCATAGTTCAGGGACAGGATTGTACAATGAAAATTGATACAGGTGCAGATATTACTGTAATTTAAGAGGATTTATACAGAAAACTGCAGAGAGTTAAACTCATCAAAGCTGACAAAATCTTGTTTGCACCAGGACAGAAAAGGCTCAATGTCCTAGGAAAGTTAAGATGTCGCTTAAAGGTGAGCAACAGAAGTACAGTACAGGACGTATATGTAATCAAAGGTCTCAAGCAATCGCTGTTGGGAAGACCAGCAATAGAGGAGCTAAGAATCGTCGTTAGGGTTGATGAGATCAACAATACAGACTATAAATACAGAAGAATGTACCCAAAAGTATTCAGCGGATTAGGGAAAACTGAATGGGAGTACAAGATAAGACTTAAACCTGTTGCAGTTCCGTTTGCACTCAGTGTAACTAGGAAGGTACCATTTCCGTTAATGGATAAAGTTAAATCGGAATTACAAAGAATGGAGAAGTTAGCCGTCAATTCTCGTGTGGATCACCCAACGGAGTGGTGCGCAGGTATGGTCGTGGTGCCAAAAGGTAATGGCAATGTTCGTATTTGCGTAGATCTCAACAAACTAAACGAATCAGTAATGCGCGAAAATCACCCAATACCGAGTGTAGATCAAACTTTGACTCTGTTAGCTGGTGCGAATGTTTTCAGCAAGCTAGATGCCAACTCCTTGTTTTGCCAAATTATGCTTTCACGCGAGTCTTGTGATTTAACCACTTTCATTACACCCTTTGGTCGTTTTTGCTTTAACAGACTACCATTTGGAATTTCGTCCGCACCTGAATTTTTCCAGAAACATATGTCCCAAACTCTTGAGGGAATTTTGGGGGTAGTATGTCATATGGATGATGTTCTAGTATTTGGGCGCGATCAATCGGAGTATGATGAACGGTTGAAAATTGTTTTGGGTGTAATTGAAAAGGCAGGAATTACGCTCAATGAAAAATATGAGTTTTCCAGAGCCTCGGTGAAGTTCGTAGGGCACATTATTGATTCTACGGGAATTAGGGCCGATCCAGAAAAAACGCGCGCGGTCATTGAAATGGAGCCACCCAAAAATGTCTCAGAAGTGAGACGATTTCTGGGCATGGTTAACCAACTAAGCAAATTCTCGTCAAACATAGCAGAAAAAAACAAAATCGCTGCGAGATTTACTCAGTAAAAACACCGAGTTGTTATGGGGTTCTTCTCATGAGAAAGCTCTTCATGATGTAAAGTCGGAGTTTAGCTCTACACCAGTGTTAGCCCTATACAATCCCAACTACCAGACAGTCTTGTCAATTGATGCATCCTCATTTGGCCTAGGGGCTGTATTGTTACAAAAACAGCTTGAAGCTAAGGTCAAATGTTGTGAAACTTGCGCAATGCATTGTCTTGATCGTGCAGAGCCATTAATACCTTCCAAAATTCCGGATAGGCCATGGCAAAAACTTGGTACTGATTTGTTTGAGTTAAAAGGTCAGCAATATTTGCTTGTTGTAGATTATTTTTCAAGGTTTATTGAGATACAAAAGCTGTCTGCTACAAGCTCTGGAGCTGTAATCAATCACCTCAAGTCTATTTTTGCTAGACATGGGATTCCTGAGATTCTTATATCAGATAATGGACCTCAATTTACTTCTGATGCATTTGCAATCTTTGCGAAAACCTATGGGTTTGAGCATAAAACTAGTAGCCCAAGATACCCCCAAAGCAATGTTACAAAAATCAGAAGATCCCTATCTGGCTCTGTTATACTATCGTGCAACACCGCTACATACTGGTTACAGCTAAGCTGAACTCTTAATGGGTCGTAAATTAAGGACTACCGTACCAAGCCCAAGCTCAAACTTAACTCCAGGTTGGCCATACTTAGAAAGGGTTCGAAATTTTGAGAATCATGCAAAGGAAAATCAGAAGAGACATTTTGATAGTTGTTTCCGCGCACGTGAAATGCCCAAATCAGATCCAGGTGATAACGTTTTTGTTAGGGATATGCAAAAGACAGGTGTGGTTCTCTCGAAGGCATCGTCTCCACGATCATACTTTGTGCATACCCCTGAGGGTGATTTGCTCAGAAACAGACGACATTTAATTCAGCTATTTTCAAGTAGGTCGACAAGAGTGCAGGAAAATAAAACCTTGCAACACTTAAATGATGAAGCCAAGGATCGTTTGAACAACAACACTGAGAGCAATGATAACTCTACAATAAGAAGACATGAAAAACAATGTGGAAAATGTAAATAATTCTTCAGAAACGCCAAAGAAAAGTTCTAATCATAGTTATAGGACAAGATCAAATCGACTTGTTATTCCACCAAAAAGGCTAGACTTGTAAAGTGTATTGTATAAGCTAAAATGTTTTATTACATTTTTTAGGACCGATAGAACTGTTCATATCAAGAATAGCACCGACAACTATATACATACAGTACATTCAGATTTCTTCAGGTCACAGATTTATTGTTCTCAGAGGGGGAGATGTAGTATCAGTTAATGAGCCACAGCCATGTGTAGTTGGAGTTTGAGACACAGATAAAGGTTGACAGCTTTAAAGCTAGTAAGACCTAGGGTCAGTCTAATTAGAGTCCAATTAGTAACAGAATGCTTGTGATGTACATCATTTATTTGATACTCTCCCACCTTTATGTTCACTTGGTTTGGGGCCTTCATTTAGTTAACAGCATCGTCTGTATATAATAAAAGTAGTGTAGAGAATATTTTGTGTTTGTTCCTACATACCCACACAACAAAATGCTTCGCCGATTGATACGTATAGTATTTTGAAAGGATTCATGAGCGTAGCAAATGAGGGAATTAAATTGCCCGAGCAATGGTGTGTTTGTAACGTCACAGAAAAGACCGATTCACTATTTGGCCGATATGCGTCATACCGATTCTTCGAAGAGGCCGAAAAGATGTATGATTTTTCAAATACATATCCGGAGCATCTTGATAAATTAATCGAGTTAGGGATCGTTTTAGAACTTGAAAGACGGAAACGTGGCGAAACATATAACAAGCAGCGTGAAAAGTCATTGTATGATATTCTGGAAGAAAATGTTAAGTCGCTGACGTTAAGCGAACCCAGCGACGACGACATTAAAATGATCAGTAAAGACAGCGACATCGAAATGACCAGTGAATAAAGTAAAGGGCAAATCAATTAGAGACATGCCTTTGGCATCTAATATATGAATTGCATCCACACTCGACTTTCGTGATGTATACGAATTGATCTACAACGCCGCAGAAACGAAGAAGCGCAGTCAATGAGACAAAAACCATAACTGAGATATACAAGCACTCCAAGACATTTGATATTGTTGGATACAAACGTACAAAGTCTGGCCGTATTCGAGTTGACGCAATACTCGGTGATGGATCATTTGAGCTTATATGGGCCGAAATCGACTTGAAAGAAATTCTATCCAGGCTTGCAAGCAAATTGTATGATCCCGGAAAGAACCAGCCTGTTTATTTGCAAAAGTCTGATCCACAAATTCATATTACCATAACACAAAAATATCGTATGTTTCTTGATTGACTTTGAAATTCTAACCTATAATCTAGATTTATACCTCCGGATTCAGATACTAATGTACGTACTTGAGGAGATAAAACGAAGGCGACTGTAAAACGCAACAATTTATATAACGTTGTGTGCATATAGAGAGTTCAATGGCACTGGGACGCAATCAATGCAAAGGCGTATGCCTTGAAAAACGTAAACTCAGCGGCAGAACATGTCATTATGAATATTGTAAATCACATTTGCTCGCGTTAAGTGTTGGTTCCGGTCCTCGACCATGCCTTAAACGCGGTATCGGAGTAAAGTCGCGTATTCCGCTTTGCCGATCATTCAGATCTATCGCCGAGTATTATCACGAGCGGCGGCGAAAACTTGCCAACACGAATGTGGAACCTGTCGTTGAGGAAAAACCCAGCGATGTCGTTCAGGAAACAGACAATTAATTCAATAAATAATATCCAGAATTGAAGCGATTGCGGTTTTTGATCATGGTAAAGTAAAAATTCTACACAAATTTATCGCTGAAATAAGCCATTAGACAATGTTTTTCCTTGATAATCAAGCATGCCGACTGTAAATCAGCTTAAGCAGTTCGCGCGAGAGCGTGCAATTAGGATACCAAGCGGTATGGGAAAGGCAGGTATACTTGCAGTATTAGGACTCGCAGATGAACCACGACCGGTTTTGAGACAACTTCCCCTTGATGATCCACGGCTGGTTGCAACGACAACTGTAAATCAACTTATACAATCCGCGCGAGAACGTGGAATAAAGATACTGAGAGGCGCAAGAAAAGCCGACATACTTGAGCTATTGGGACTCGCAGACGAGCCGCGTCCGACTGTAAGGCAGCTTTGAGCAACATCAGCACAGTTACATATTAGAATTCCTCCACGGGCCACGCGGGCTGAAATTGCACTTGCGGTCGCTGATGAACAAGACCTCCGCCGTATCACAGCTGTTATTGCCGCTGAGGCTGTCGCGTATGTTCGACAAAGAGCACAAGTCCCCTATGTTAAGCTGTACAGGCGCGTTGGTGATTTTGAAGATTACAGGGCAATCACTCCACACTTATACAGACCAAGCAAAGACGCTGTTAAGTTTCTCTAAAATAATTGCGTCCGTCGATCATATCAACATTACATCACTAGGATACCTCCGGGTGCAAGATGAACATTACTCTTGTTGCGGACTTTACTATGCCGCTTAACGGCGGTTCCAACGATGGGTTTAAAGGCATGCGCGGACACTTTCGCATTGGTACTTGTGTGATTTTGAATCGTGAAGATACCGCTTACACCAGAGAAGGTTCAGGATGGACTCTTTCCAGATGCGCGTAAGTTCACGATGCGGTTTCACCGTACAACCTTTTCGCGGGTCGAGTTATATGCCAACACCAAAGTATGTTCCACTGCGGACAGTTATAAACGTGAAAAAGATGACAACCGATGTTTCGAATGGGCGATTTTATCCGCGCTGCATCCAGCACGTGATAATACAGATCAGCCTCGAAAATCCCGACAGTACCTGGGTGAACTCAAGTTTGGTGGCATATAATTCCCTGTACAGGTTACTGAGATCATACTCAAAAAGTTTGAACAACTCAACCCCGGTATTTTTGGTAGTGCGTTCGCAGCGGACAAAGCCTTTTATGCGAAACGACTATCCACCGCAGCAAGTCGCGAGCGGATGGAAGTTGCTCTGTTGTTGTTAAGTAACATGGATGGTCCAGAGGTGAGGTACCACTACCTATGGATAAAAGATTTTTTTTCGAATGGTGTACCGGCACAGCAAGTACGAGGGGAGGAAATTTCCATGTAGACGTTGCATGCATGTATTTATCACCCAACAGCTGCTTGATGGTCATATATTTTACTGTGGCGGAATAAGCGAGAAATTACAGCGCACAATCATGCCAAAGCCTGGCAATAATATTCTAAAATTTACAGCGGTGCAACGAAAGATAAAAGTCCCATATGTTATTTACGCGGACTTCGAATGCCCAAACGTTCCCGTGAACAACCAAAGGTCGTCCGGGGAAGCCCCCGCGGTTCAATCAAATACGATACAAGTTGCTGAACAAGTTCAATGCGGGTTTTGCTACACTGTTGTCAGATGTGATGGAGCAACTAAGGTCCATTTGTTGTACCGTGGCAAGGATTCGGTTAAAGAGTTTATTAAATCGCTCGAAGTTACAGCGAAATGGATCCGGCAACAGCTCTCCCCGCCCGCGGATATGATCCTGACCAATGATGACATTTGTGAGTATTCCACAGCCACTAATTGCTGAATCTGTGATGTTCCTTTTGGGACCGACGGCTCAAGAGTTTACGATCACTGTCACTTTACTGACCCGTACATAAGAGCCGCACACAGCGCATGCAACCTACAGTTGCGAATTTACCCAAGTGAAACAAAAATTCACGTAGTGCCTCATAAGATTTGCGGGTATGATGGCCATATCATAATGCAACGAGTCGCAGCAGCATCGAATGCGACAATAAGCGTCATCCCCAACAATATGGAAAAATATATGACGTTTAGACTGGAACAACTTTTATTGAGTCGCTCAAACCATCCACGGGAAATCTTTCTCGGGGCAGGTAAATAAATCTGCCACAACTCTTGCTTGGCCAGCCACGCTCGAGCGACCCCGCGAGTGACTTTTGCCGCACTCGCCAACATTTCAACGGCTGCTTGACCCTGCCAATAATCGCGGGGACTGTAATATATGGTGGCCAGTTTCTCATCCATATTTATTATATTGCGGTTTTACCTCTCCTCCAAATGGCGTGCTAGCGACCACCAAGTGCAATCTTTGCCCTTATACCTCCTTTGGTGATCCATCTGTCGATTCTTTCTCCGAGTATAGGATTGATTGCATTCAAGTCATGGATGAGATCCATGTCGGCGCGTTGACGCGCACGGATATCATTTGATGCTTTATAATCAAGATCATGTCGGTAACGTTCAGCATCGACATGGTTTATAGGTTCTTCTCCTGGCGCTGGTCGGTTATCGCGTAGTCGTATCTCCAAACTCTTGTTGAATCTGAATGTATGATAGTTAAGGTGGGATCGGCTGTACGTGATTGCACCATCCGTGGAAGATCAACTGTTTTATGATGTGCTCAAGGATTTTATGGAAGCGCTCGCATCGTCGGAAACGTCTCCGTCGACCACCATTGAGTTCTTTTCCACGATCGACGAAGCCCATGCCATTAGCGACCTTAACCAGGAGCATAATAATCTTGTCGTGTACGATGTTGTGATGCTTGACCGGCAAGACAACCTCGCGAGAATATTTTCCCGTGACCGGCACAATAACACAGACGTGATCTATGTGACACAACGATACGCACACATGCCCAAAGTGATCCGGGACAACTGTAATATGCTGATAATATTTCGTGGGTTTGACGCGCATGGCCTTGCAAACAATCAATGGACCATGGTATGCCGCTGACGTTTCGTGGGATGAGTTTCGGAATATGTTCGCGGAGGTCACCCGGGTCCCGTATGACTTGAGTGGTGTGGGGAAAAATTACCGCGCGAGTTTGGACAAAGCAATTTAACAACCACGATAAATATATACAGTGATGAAACCGGACATAGATGTCATAGCAGAGTATGCTGACCGACCCCGTAAAGATGCCAGCGAACACCTGGAACTTCTCCACAATTATATAAGTGCTCGCGATTGTGTCAAAGATATGCTTCAGTCGCGACAGACCGCACGGGAAGACCTCACAACACGCTTTGAATAAACGTTTGCACCACTGCTCAAACCCACACGTCAAACCGCGGAACAAGCGAAGAAAGTTGCGAAAGCCACAGAAGCAACCGTGGAGACTATTGGACGCTCGCCTGAGGTGATTACGGGAATCCAAGAAGACATTGGAGAAATCGGAAAGAGCGTTGGTGTGATCGCAAAAGGCACCCATGCACTCGACGAAGACGTCAGAGCGACACTTGAGAGGATTCCACAAGTACCACTCGAGTACAAGTCAGAGATGAAAACACAGCCTCGAGTATTTACTGAAGAAGCTCGCCATGTGATCTTTCAGAATCCTGTGTATGCCGCTCTTAACAGACCCCCCACTGGAGAGAATACATGTTGAAACTATCATGGAAGACATATGATGCATACATGAACCATGAATGGCCAAATGGGTATTCAGGGAGTTTACTGTAAAGAAAGCTGCCACCGGTGATCAGTGGAATCATTTTGCACGCATGATTAATGCATATAGAGCCGGAAACCCTGAAGAAGGCACGAATTGTGGGCAGATCATATGAGAATGTACATACATCGACATCCAGCACATCCACCTGAACCTCAACCCGGACCATCAGACGAACCCAAATAGGTTTCCTTGCAAAGACAGCACACACCACTACAACGCCAAGTTCTGGAAAATGATTTTATGCAAAGAAAAGATTATCAAACACGTCATCCAGAAAAAGTTTTGTTCGTATCTGAATATGAAAGTCCACCTGAATCCCCATACGTACAAACTCGGAAGGTGTCAATACAAACCAAACACATGTTGGAAGAAAAAATTGCAAGGCGACTTCAAGAAAATCGCAAGGCGCAAGTACAACCTCGGGAGATGTCAAAGCAAAGCGAAGTCGAACGTCCACCTGAACCCAAACGCACGCGGTAAGATGAAATTGCCAGGTTGCGAAAAGAAGCAATAAAAAAAATTCACAGGCGGCTAGAGAAAAAAACAACCACATGTAGTAAAAGGCCTTGGTGGAGCATGTGACGCCCACAACCTTGTGGATCGACTGGAAACACTCGCAGGGTCAGTTCGCGCTGGCTACAACGTGCCATAAGTCATCAATGAGACAGCATCGATTCGTAGGCGGTTGCTTAGCAACGATATAATGGACTCGGGGACGTTTCGCTTGTTAATGTATGAACTCATTAAAAACATCGATGATGTACATAACACCGATGGTGAGTTCTGAGGAAACATTCGGTGTGCTCCGCGAAATCAATGCCGCGATGCAACGTGTTGTTGCAAACACAACCCCGAGTGTCACCTCGATGATCTTCAACGAAACTGGAATTTCATGTGGTTTTCCGGATGCCAATTACTGCTGGGCAGTCCTGCAAACTCGACATTGCATTTGCGTCGTTGCGCGTGTATCGCAGTTGTCCTAATATTCGATCGCGGGCGTTTGACGGCTTCCCTTCAACGTGAATAAATCTCTTTTGTTCTCGGAATAGGGCAATCGAGACGGTACCTGGAACGTTACTGGACTTCCCATGGGCGCATACGAGATTGAATCGATCAATGATGAGATCCGACGGAGGATCACATTAGTAACCAAGAGCGATTCTAAAATCTACATACGCGTACACGAACCCACACTCAGCTCTGCCATATCGATCGAATCTCCACAGTATGAGGTTGACATCAGACAGTAGTCGCTAAGAACAGTTCTTGGTTGGCCATGACGATATACATGTACATTGGAGATTGACCTGATATTTAATACAATGACAGTCGTACGCAGACGTGTGAGACCCGTGTGTGTTGTCAATGCGAGAAAACCCGTTTATGCATCATAAATGGTCTTGGTGATGGCGTCCTGTGATTGTTCACAGGAGCCCCAAAGGCTCTCTCGGGCCTAACCTCGCGTGCTGCACCAATCGCTAAACAAGTTGCAATGCGAGTCGTTGATAGCATCAAAAACACCGCTGCCGATCGGTTAAAATATCTGGGATTGAAGGCAGTTCAATTGATTTGAGATCGACAACGACGATTGCTGACTCGACAACTAAAGGTTGAACCAAAAGCGGTTGCACTTCCATCGCCAGCAACAATGCCTGCTCCGGTTAGTAAAATTATCGATTAAGCCGCTCAACAACAGCTGGCACATCCCAATACGGATTCAATGATTACAAATCTGGTAATGTGGAGCGGAGGTATTAGACGAAACCATAATGTATAAATGATGACTCAATTCAAAGATGTATCCGATCTCGCGTGGGACATGGATGCGCCTGTGTTGCGAGGTAGAAGCGTTCAAGATTACCAATATTACGCGTAGGAGGCTAGGGTGCCAGACGCACAAGGGCCAATGGAAGTTCAGGTTCAGGACAAATTTTGATATTTTCGTCCGTGCAAGGCATTCTTAAAAGTCCAAGGAAAGCTTGTACGCGCCGACAACAACGCCGCATACGGCGAAAACGACAAAAACCGGATTTGTCAACAACGACATCATGGCGTTGTTTAACAATGCACGTTATCTCATCGACGGAAGGGAAATCGAAGCCTGTGTGGACAAAAGTTGAAATTGACACTAAGTTATTAGGACTCGCCAGATACAGTGACTATTACGGGAGGTCCGCTGGCCCGTACATGATGTTTGCCAAGAACACAAGCGACCATGCAGATCATCTACAGTTTATAACACGACAGCCTAGGGACCGCGCAGATCTCCCGTCGCTATAAATACTATAGAAGATTTAATGTTTTATAACCCCAATTTCGACCTTGGTTTTGCAGCGCGACGAACCAGATTAACGCGCGCTGTGAGTTTCCTGCGCGATTCCACTCTCAAACATATTCGGGTTCTGCAGACTCGTTTGTAAAGTTATTTTCGGGACCAAACACACAGTCATGTCAACCCGTAAAGGCCACACCAATGATGCAATTTGGCGTGCTGATGGTGTCGCCGACGGTAAAGTTGAGTTATCTAAACTTACTTTTTGGATTCCCTCAGCGAGTCCATCAGTGGCCACAGACGCACGTTTGACATCATTTATAGAGTCTGCGAAACATCTACGATCTCATTCCTTGCAATGACCTCAGACTCGGTACCAAGCACCATTCGAGGAGAATTTTCATGGCAAATAAGTATCCAACAAGGTGTCAGCGTGTTTGTGACATTTCAAATCATGAACATTCAACTGGTAAGTTCGATATTTTCAAAACTGGCGGTGACTGAGGTCTCGCTGAGGCTAAACGGTCACCAAGAACCCACCCAAGACCTTTGGCTTGACTTTCGAAGCAATCTAGTCTCGCGTGTCTATCATCTGTTGTTGAACTACATGGGCCGAGACCAAAACGTTGACATAGGCTTGCAGATTTCCCCAAAACACTTTACTACGGTGTACCCGACTTTTTACTTTTCTCTCGAGCATATAGACCTGATTAAGCAGGCCGTGGTAGACATGTACTGCAAAGCACGTGTAGGTCAGGACGCAAATTATAGATGTATTGCCGTGATACTCTCCGACAAGACTCTGTTGTTGCAGGGCTTAAGTGGCCGAATGAGGGTCATTGACGCGCCTGCAGCGAATTCGTAGTTGTTGTAATTGAACCTGTTACGTTTTAAATAAAATATCACATCTGCGGAAACTTGTAACATTGACCCAAGGTCAGCTCAAGAAAGATCTCAGCCGCAATGAGAAAACAAACCGGAGTTCATTTGAAACTTTCCCCGGACAAGTTATACGGGAACACCCCATTGATGTTGACACCAACACAAGTGCAACAGTTCGAAGGAGCTAAACGTGAACGCCGCCTGATAACTCTTAAGTTTTCAGTGTCCGGGGTCGCCGCGATGAAACACGAAAGTGGAATATTTCCATTCCTCGCAGCCATTCCAGCGTTGCTGGCGGCTGCGGATCCCGCGGTTGCAAAAGCAGCTGCATTAGCGGACCACGGAACCTCATCCAGGGTCACTCTGAAAATAGCGTTTGGTGGACACATAGCGTCTTGAGGCCACATAAAAAAAAGGAAAAGGTCTTCGACTATCCAGAGGTTCCCGAGCGGAAGCAGCCTTCGGTTGTGGCCTCGCCGTTGACGGCCACGGAAGCACGTCAATTATCCAAGTTTGATTTACTCGCGATGAGAAAGTCAGTCAAGCATTTCTGATGTGTCTTTATGCGGGATGAACTTGCGTCGATGATCGCCCGCACGTGAGAAACCACAATCGTTAACTAGGATTCGTCAACAGGACCTGGAACTCATTGAGTTGAATACGTGGTAACGCTTCGACATCTTTTATATTTTGACTCGTATGGGCTTGCACTGCCACGTGAAGTTGTTGATTATTTACATGGTAGTGAAAATGGAGCTTCTGGACGACAGAGAAGTCTACTACTGTCTTATTCGATGCTGCCGTTGTAAACTTGGATGGGCGGCCCTGGCGAGCTTGTGATTTTCCAAGATCAAACTGGAAAACTGCAAACGTCCAACGTGGACATTCAGGATATTGTTTTCAAGCCGCGAGGTGCCGTCGCGAGAAACCTAGCCGAAATCACTGAAAACGATTAAATCAGCGACTCTGGCGTATCAGTGGCCTTTATCAAAGGCTACACTGATGTTTCCGAGGCTGCGACGAAACAATACGTGGATGCAAAGGTGCCCACGCCACCAAGCGTAGTAACATCATGGGAACAGATCAACAGAATATCAACCGGCAAACGAGAGTAAAAAAACTCGCTTCTTAACACATGATCCACTTACTTTCAGTGTTATGGACGGGAATTACTTTGATAGACCTGAACTTCACATATTAAAGGTGCGCGAGTCTGGATATTTGTTCATCTTATGCGGATATAGAGGCGAGTGGGATGTAATAATAATATTGTTAAATGATGACCGGCGTTTGAACATTTCAAGTCCTGGCAATGTTCAAGGATCTTTCGCATATGCAGCATCAATATCATTAGTCGCCGGAGATGAAATTCAGTTCGAAGGACCCCACATCTTTCTAAACGTGTATTTAAACGTCTTTAGTGTTTGTGTTTAAGATTTATTATTACATATCCGTGATGGATTCTGAACAACCACGTGATGACGATGTTGCGGAATTTACAAATGAGGTGGTGGATCGGGTGACATCGAATGACAACATCGATTGTGATTTTGTTCCACTTGTCGATGCATATCTGCTATGTCCAAGATTAACAGACCCTCGTATACACTCAGATATTATCTTCCCAAGGGTCAAATAAAAATAGAACGTTGGGACCACCACCCTGATGTACCAATGCCAACTCTCGGCCAGCTTGAAATCATTGTATTCGAACGTGAAAATGCCCAGTCGCAGACTACACCGCCAGGCATGAAACATGCAGGTATTGTTTCTAAAACGAGGAGGTGGAATTCACCGACAAATCCATACATTCCCCGTCGATTATGTTAAACCAATATTTACTCAACAAAGAAAAGAAAGATCTCGACTTTTATTAAACAATGACGCACTTGTCCGTGTAACAGTTGTTGGGCGAAAACGAAAAATATCATTTCAGATATCAGTCAATGGCGTCATCAATATGGTTCTATATGAATGTGGTGCCAGGCCTCCAGAAATATTCCCCAGGCAGATATTTTTTTTTTATGATCGTATGGTAGGTGTACCAGTAAATAATGGTAATTGGTAAGAAGTGCGTGTGGGTGTTGCACCCGAACAAGGCCAATCTGTCGGCCAACTATACTTCGCGATCACATTATTAATAGAAGAACTGTGATGGACCCTCAAAGCTACCGACGTGAAAAAATAATCGAAGCGGAGCAACAGCTGCGAGATAAAATCACAAAGGAAACCCATTTATTCGCGAAATACAAACGTGTGTGTGTGGTCGTAGATGCTATTTGCTGAATCACCGCCGCGACCACCGTTCGCCATGGTATTGCTGGAATTGCGACTACAGCAACCATAATAGGTACAACAATCGGATTTGCTGTCGGGGCTATATCGTTAGTAACCGGTGTCGTAGGCTGCGCTGGCAAAATAATTTTGCTACGGTTACATTCGCGAATAAGTGTATATTCAGAAATTCTCGCGTCGGCACAAAGTAGTCTCAATACAATCAATTTACTATACTCGGTGGCCATCGAAGATAACACAATTACCACGGCGGAGTTCGAGACTGCTATGACCGAAATAGAAAACTTCCAACGACTTCATGCACAGATACGGAACAGGGGCGCTAGAGACCCAAAACAGGTAACTGATTTACAGGCAGTTAAAATCGAGTGAACACCTTCACTTGTCGGTACATCTATCTATTGGTATATACGACTATCTGCGAGCGTGCTCACAGAGGCTCAATTGATCTGACTGGGGCACCCCGTGCAAACTTCGCATGGGGACTCACGTGGGTTACAATCACAGATGTACGCCTGTCCAAAAATTTCCCAGGGAAAAGTCACGGGGATTTAGGGATTGGGAACCGTGATCGGCGGGATAATCTCAAATTGCTTTAATGCTACTACTAAAGCTTCGATGTAAAGGAATTAAGAATATGGACATCATTGAAAATCGACGTGTAATCATTGTATATATATATATACTGTAGCGTAACGAATCATATTCTTTTATTTATACCATGTGACTGGCTAGTATAATTACATATTGTATAATTACATATTGTACACTTTCTGAATCTAACTCACGTGCATGGGCTATATTGGATGCCCAAAAATATATATTGGATGGTGAAAATCTATATTGGACGTAAGAGTGGTTAGTTTTGTGGTCTTACGAAATTCTTTTATTTAAGAGTTACTTCCCTTGCAAAACGTCTCGTCTGCTACAATAGAGACGCTATGGTAAAAGTGCTATCAGAGAAAGAAATACAAGTTTTGTAGAGGGTCAGGTGCCAGAAAATACGAAAAAGAAAACTGCAAATGATTTTCAAGCATTCAGAAGTGGGCTAGAAGAAACACTGCCGACTGAAAACAGACATTAGTGAAATACATGCTCAGGAACTAAATAAGATTATGCGTTCCTTCTTCATCAAGGTAATGAAAACGAACAGACAGCCGTACAAACTAGATTTGTTAAAATCAATACAGAACAGCCTTTAAAGATACCTTGCCAGTAAGAACTTTGGCAAAGGCATAGTTTTGAGCGAGGATTTTAGAAGTAGTAGAGAAGTCCTATGTGCGAGGAGGAAAGCTCAAAAAGGGCCGACCTATTATCAGTGGAAGAAGATGAGGTAAGGTATCGAACTCTTTATTGTAGTGTTTATGTCCATTAATATGCTGAGCATTTCTTTTGTTTCAAATTATAACTGTATGAAACCATACCCAAGGTAATTTTTTTTTAAAGTTTAGAATATATAGCAGAATATTTAGTTTAAATATTTATGTTTATTAAACAAAAAAATCAACTATTTGCGTAGTATTACTTCTTTTTTCAAAATCTTTTAATAAACAGACTAAAATTATGTAAAAGCTTGGTAAATGATAAATTGTATTCTTCTATACAGTTCTAGAGGAAAAAGAGATTATATTTGCCACAATTAATGCTTTAATATATAACGCAAGGGGAAGTAATTATACAAATCACGAATAGCTGCGTTGATTTGAGCTATATTGTAATAAAATGCTTGCCGATTAGAAACATATAAATTAATAATAAAATAAAAATAATAATAAATAATAATAATTATTATTATTATTATTATTATTATTATTATTATTATTATTATTATTATTATTATTATTATAGGTATGTGCAACTTTTATTTAATTATTATGTTTCACTTGATGATGCCAGCGACAAATGTCAGTACGACAGAGCAAGTGGAATTGGATATGAATGATCGAATGGATGAAATTCTTGCACCATGGAAACTGTGGAGATGTCAGACAGTGAAGAAAATCATGCACCTGAAGATTTCAAAACAAAGGAGAAACGATCACTAGATCTTGCAAATACTCTTTTTGCCGGGGCAACCCTATCCAGTTGCACATTTAATATAACTCCTAATATTCATGGAAAGTAGTATTTCCACAGTTGCACATCAGGGATTAGTATATTTATATTCTACGATTACTGCAACTTTCTACCGCAACAGAAACAAATTCTTTCTTCAAGAGACTTTTCTTTAAAAAAAATTCTATTACGCATATTGTTAATCAAAATGTTAAGAATCATATTTAGTTCTTGTATTTTGAGAAAAGAACATTTTCAAGTTAGTATTTAAGAAATTTCATTCAAATGTATAGCACATGTTTTGTCCATGTTAATAATTCATAATAAAAATAAATGCAGACATAGCGAAAAGTAGTTAGGGTGTATAATAAAAAGGTTATTATTCAGTGATACGGTGACGGCGTCTCGTCCAATACAGGTTTTTCAAGACAATATGAACTCGTACAAAAATAAATCCATACTGCACAGTTCACTGTATAATAACCATGTGGATGTCTGATGAATATGCAATGTAGCAATATTTGAATAACTTATTAAATTCTCAATATTTCCGTTTAAAAACTTCTGTCTTACAAATTCTTACTTACAATTTCAGTTCTATTTGATCTCTGCAAATGAAAATTGAAACAGGAAAGTAAATAAGCGGAAACAAATTGTAAGTTATCTGACGTAACAATTTTGAAAACATGTCCAACGAAAATAATGTTTGAGATGGTTTGGTTTGGTTTTTTGGAGTTGTAACGCTTTTTTCAGCACATGATTGTCTGTACATGGCGGCCAGTATATTTGGCCGAGGAAAAACCCGGGGAGACCCAGGAAGAACCACTGACCCACGGGAAGCTACAAGCAAGTTTTCTCACATACACACATTGGTCGATCCGAGACACAAACTTAAAGATTAGCCTGAAAATTGCCTTTCTTTCTGTAATCAATTGTAATGCAGATTTGACAAATTTATAAAATTATCAGTTTTAGTCAGGTCATATTATTTAAAAAATGCAATTTCGGTAAAGTAATGGCAGGAGCGGAGTTCGAATTGTCATTATTTCTTGATTTTCGAATAAAGGAAAGCCAAACGAGTAACACTTGTTCTGATTTATATAGTCTTCTATGCAAAGGTTTTGATTCCATATCAAATGCAATGAAAATCTTTTTGGATCGAAATATATGATATTTCTATCCAATTGTGAATATGTATAATGTTGTGGGAAAACATTGTCTGTGACATTCATTCCTACTAATATAATTATCAGGCTACGAAGTACTGTGTCATGACACGCCTACATAATTTTAGTTGAACAGAAGAGTGGCAGTTCAATTGCCAAACTCTTGTGTTCCTCGCATTATATGGTTGACATCTCGTTGAAGTAATAAAACATCAAGCAAACATGTTTTGACTCGTACGTTTACAGTCGGAATTTTGAGAAATTTTATGACAATTTTTTCATCCGACAATTCCCAAATTACTTAATGTTTCCATAGCTTGACACGTAACAGGCGTTTATCTTTACAAATACACAGACTTTTAAAAAAAAAAATACCGTTTATACTCGTGTATAAATTGGTACCAACTGCAAACTGCATAGATCCAGATCTGCCGTCGCATAATGCGCCGGCAGATCTGGGTCTATGCAGTTTGTAAAGACTAATCAGTAGAACAAACAACATAGACCCTGATCTGCCGGTGCATTATGCGACAGCAGATCAGGGTCTATGTTGTTTTCATTTGGACCCGACTTATATGCAAGTATAGACAGTACACAGATATAATACAGTCGAAAGAATGCGTCTTGCACCGCTATATGACAGCCAGCAAACCTAGCACTTTAGATAAGATTAAATGAACCTTCATTGAAATTACCCACCTTGTCATTTACGATAAAATACTCTACATACCCAATTATATTAAATATTAATTTTCGTTTTCTGGTTTTTTTGCTGCTCTGGAAGAATGTAGCAAATGAATTTTTAGACATAAATGTAACCTAATTTTAATCACAGATTAGGTATGTCTATAACTTTTCCGGATTAGTTTAAATTGCATTAAAGAGCATTATCTCATGAGAATATGCGAATATTAATCCATGCGAAAACAGTCAGTATACTCACAAAATGTCTTTATCTATGTATCTGAAATATACAAATAAAAAGAACAATAAAATTGGTAATACCACTACCTAAAATTGGATTTTATTAAATGGCATCCGAAAGTCACACGATGTTCATTTATTAAATGGCATCTGAAAGTCACACGATGTTCATTTATTAAATCAAACAATACTTTTAAAACATCTTCATATCATCATTTGTCCTTAAATACTCGCTGAACATCTCTCTCTCTCTCTCTCTCTCTCTCTCTCTCTCTCTCTCTCTCTCTCTCTCTCTCTCTCTCTCTCACACACACACACACACCTACCTTTGTGAGTGTGTTTTCTGGTTTTTTGGTTTATACATTTTCAACTTAGTGATTTATGCTTATAAAAACGATATACAGTCAAGTCTCGTTACAACGACATTCATTACAACGGAATATTTAGGTTCTCACAGATAATTGATTGAATCAAACGGGTCCGGTTGTAAATCTAACTTGATCTCTAAAACGGAATGTTCAGCTTCCGAATCCGATACAATTTCCTGGTAATAGACATGCATGTTTACTATATGTATCGTTCTTTAAAATGTCACTGTCATTCCTTAGTACTTTAGTTTTATCGGGAATGTCAGTGAGTAACATGTAAACACTTTTTCAGAAAAATTAGTTTAAATGTTGGAAAATGTGTGAGAGTTTTAAAATAATTATGATATTATAAGGTAGGAAGTAGAGATGTATATTTCTGACCCATTCTTCTCAGTTATACATGTTGATATGACAACAATACTACAAGGACGATAGATCCCCTATTTAAAAGGCATGATCGTTACAACGAAAGATTTATTAATGCGACTGGTTACTACTGTTATGACAGGTCTTTTATTTAACCAAAGTTGATTGTACAAAAATAATTACCCTTTCTTCTTGAACAGTTCACTGCACAAAAAAATCAAGAAGTCATTTAAGAACAAGGGTTTATGACAAATGTACTAGTTGTTAGGACTGGTTATTCTTTTAACAATATCACAATTGTATTATTTGTACTAACACATCTCCAAAATAGTAAGTAAGGATAAATATAAAGACAACCTCACTCAATATTATGTTCAAGCCAAAATAATTTTGCATTACTTATCAGGCATTCGTTATTCATGCAAAAATGTCAAAATAATTAGAAAGTATCGAGCTCATACAAGACAAATGGAGTTACCATAGAATAATAAGTTTATTCATGAAAATTAATTTAGTTTATATAAGTCACGTCCAAATGACAAATACATATACATAAATAAAGGTTAGTTACAGACTATATTTATATTTTATGTCATCAATAATGTGTATTAATACAATCGAGCATAACTTAATATAATATTTTCAATATGAGTATACTCACATCTTTTTCTCAAGCGTGTCACTGCAATCAAATAAAAAACTTACAATTGTATTCCGGCATCGAATGCATGTATTGCTTATTGAAAATCTATGATAGATGCCATGTGGGAATCAAAAGAAATAAATTTAATTATATTCTGGTGGCATATTTTAATTTTAGTTTTCCTAAATATCATTTTCTCGTTAATTTACAGTACTCATACTTACAAATTATATCAACGGATAATGATATTTTACCCTCATAGTTCAATTTGTTCTTTTTCGTGACGACTATTTTGTATTTGCTCTGCGACCTTTAAAAATTCTGCGGAAGTAGATTACCTTTGTAATTGGAGTATAATATTCGAAAAAATTGTATTAAAGTACTTACTGTGCCTCATTTATATGTGCACTGAAATATCAATAAAGGAATTATTAAGCTAGCGAAAAATGGAATATATGGTATCTACTGACAAAATTTGCCATAAACTTAAATTAACGTAGTCGTTGTAAGATCCAACCTTTTTAACTTTTTAATGTTTCTGTGAATATTATCAAACATTCGATTTTACTGATCGGAATATAATTCAATAATTGGTGTGGAAACGCCTTATGTTTATATTAAACTTGCAAACACCGCTAGGGCATATGAACTGAAGATCATACATGACATTTGGGAGAAACATTCAAAAGTCTAATAGTATTGAAAGCGTTGAAAGAAACTTGGAATATACTAATTTACATAATACTGAATTTTTTTAATAATAATAATAATAATAATAATAATAATAATAATAATAACAGCAACAACGTTCGGCAACAGCAATAGGTAGATGTACATGCAGTCACAAACCAGACATGTATATCTCTCCACTCCAGGCATGTTCTTCTGAACATACTTTTATTATATGGTAAACAACCATCATACAGTACATTCCCCATCCCTCAAGACCTTTGCAGCAACGAATGACCAGAATGCTTCCTACACATATGTAAATGTTCAGCAGTAATATTGTATAAGGTTGCAGAAATACTAAATAAGCAAGCTGAATTCTCAAAATTCCCCCTTTCTCGACAATTTTCAAGGAGAAGATATAACGAAACCAGTTCTCAGAATATCCCTTTTTTGAAACTTTTTCAAGATATTTTTCCCAAAAAAGAGCTGGAGGAAGAAAGTTAAACGCTATTATGCATCTACACCTACGACATATCTAGCCTACAACGTTTAATTAAAATCCGCCAAGCGATGTGCAAAGAGAAGACACGGATGGAGAGACTCACTGACGGACGATGGATGAACAGACGAACAGACTGACACACGAGAGCAACGGCAATATCGCTGAAGTGCAGGGATAATACAATTATTCAAGCACTTCATTAGGACAAGCAATGACAAGCTTACATTTATAATTTCCCATTTCTTTGTGAACTGTCCAAGAATATTTCTCCAAAAATGGGTTTAAGAAACAAGTAAATCCTTATTCAACATCTACAAAAAAACACATATCTCGCATTCAAAGTTTCAATAAAATCCTCCGTGCATCGTCGGAGGAGAAGCGACGACGAACTCAATTCCAAAAAATACTCCCCTTTTTTCAATAATGTTCTAAGATATTTTCCCAAAAATAGGCCAGAGGAAAGAATAAAATTATATTACGCAAATTCACATACTACATATCTAGCTTCAACGGTTTCATTAAAAATCCTCCATCCATTGCATGAGAAGAAACGATGAGGAAATAATTTCGCCAGGTATCCCTGTTAGACAATTTTTCAAGATATCTTAATAAAGGTATACAAAAGGAAAAAAGCAAAACCTTACTGCGCATCTACAGCAACAATAAATCTAGCCTTCACAATTTTAATACAATTCTTCAACGAACTAAGCTCCGAAAATACCTCCTTTTGACAACTTTTCAAGACATTTCTCCAAACAAAGTCTAGATGAAACAGGCAAAATCTTATTGCGTATCTACACCAACCACCTATCTAGGCTACAAAATTTCAATATAATTCCCCAGCCGATGTGGGAGGAGAAGTGACAACGAAACTGAATGAAGAAACAAAACACCTTCTTGACAGGTTTTTAAGAAATGTCCCCAAAAATGAACAAGAGGAAAAAGTCAAACTTTATTGTTCGTGTACACCCACCACAGATCTAGCCTACAAAGTTTAAATACAATCTTGCAACCAATGTGGGTGGAGAAGCGATGACGAACTGATTTCCCCAAATACCCCATTTCTTGACAGTTCTCAAGAAATATCTCAAATTTGGGCCAGAGAAAGAAAGTAAAACCTTATTGCACATCTGCACAAAACACATATCCAGCCTAGAAAGTTTCAATAAAATCCCAAAACCAGTGTATGAGAAGGAGCGATGACGAACTCATTTCCCAAAATACTCCTATTTGAGATATATTTCATGAAATTTCCCCAAAAATAGTGCTTGAGGTTAAACTGCATTGCTTATCTACACTAACCACATATGTAGTCTCCACAGTTTCAACAAAATTCTCAATTCAGTGCATGAGGAAAAGCAATTACGAAGTAAATTCCTAAAATACCCCATGTTTTAAAATTTTTAAAGAAAATTCCACGAATGGGCCAGTATGTACAAGTTAATCAATTTGGCACACACAATCAAACAACCTATCTAGCCTACAAATTTTTCAATACAATCCTCTCAACAGATGTGGTAGGTGAGTCGATGACAAAGTGAATTCCCAAACTACACCTTTCTCGAAAAGTTGTATCCAAGTTTAAAAAAATGGACTGGAGGAACAAAGTTAAACCTTCTGTGCTTCTACACCAACCGCACATCCAGCCTTTAAAGTTTCAATAAAATCCTCGAACCAACGTATGACGTGAGGCGATTACGAACTTAATTCCTCAAATACCCAATTTTGAACAATTTGTTAAGAAAATTTCCCAAAAATGAGCCTCAAAGTAAAACCTTACTGCATATCTACACCAACCACCTATCTAGCCTATAAAATTTCAATACAATCCTCTCAGTTGTGTGGGAGAAGAAGCGATGAAAATCTTGATCACGGTCGGACGGATGGACACACGGGGCGACGACGATATCCCAGCTCTTCTCGAAAGTGCGGGGTTAATTATTGAAGACATTGTCGGAGAACAGTTTGCTATAATTATACACATTGTCGGAGAACAGTTGCTATAATTATACACTGGCGTAATACTGAAAATGAATAAATATCTCGGAAAGGATATATGTCTATGCCCGCAAAGTATTAAATTCTTCCAAATATCTTCGTCTTACAGTAACAGTTTAAATGTCTCTGTAGATGCTTATTTCCGATAAAGGTATGTTACTGGATGAGTAGTTGGTCGATAGGTAGTTTCTTGGAATATAAAAGCTGTAAACACAGATTATGTTGGTCACTTATCTTTAGAGATATCTCCATGCGTAAGGCTTTCTCTATCATTGATCAATCTCTTGTACTCATCAATGAAAATTCTTTCAAAGGGGCAGCAAAGAGATGGTATCAGATTGATGTTACTTGCATAATATTTTTTGTGATCAACATGTTCAACATTAGTGACGAGATTATGACCATAATACTATTTTTTCTGTCAATTCTATAGAATATTGCACAACTTACGAACAATATGAATATGTCAATCATGTAGTCATCCTCCTGTTCTATCAGAGTTATGTCTCAATGATCTAAAATCAAATTAGTACTTGTTACCAACTGAAATATATCTTAATCATTGCAAGTTTCATACACTATTACTGACACTTACTTTTTTGTCCGAAGATCTTGTCTGCAAAGAAAGAAGAAATGAAAGCAGAATCTCCATAAAAAGAACTTTTTCCCGAAATAATACTAAATAAATGCTATTTTAAAAGGTGAATATTTTATAACATTTGTATACTGCATCAAAACAAAAGAAGTAAGATAATAAAATATTTTGTTTCAGTATTTGAAAATTAATCACGTTTGCAAGTATAGAGTCATATACCATATTGTTTTACTAGCAAAACTATATTCTAAAATAGTACGACGAACACTGATATGAGAAGATTAGCCCATTGAAAGACTCAGTGCAAAGTTCATTTATATCTTCCATACACAACCTGATGGATTAAAATCAACTGTAAAACCAATCTCTTTTAACCTTATAAATCAATATTCTTCAAAAGCAACAAAGTCATCTTGTTTGCTTTGCACAATCATACCGTCGAGAAATATTCATACTGCTACGCTATTCATTTATCCCTCAAAATAGAACAGGTGATCTTTGTAACGATTAAAAAGGAGACCTTTCTTGTAGATATATATGCAAAATAGTCAGTCGGTAAAATTAAATAGAAATGCTGTACATCTTGTTATTCATTATACGAACAAGTGAATGCAGTTGTTAATGTGATGGATAGGAGGTACTGAAAGTCTGTAAAAAAAAGTTGTCAATTTTAATTCCTTTAGTACTGTCATGAGGATCGTTTTTACAATTATTTTTTTTTTTATTGTAAATTAAATTTGGAATTTCTTGCCTGGCACAACAGCTTAGATGCATTTCAAGTGAATTAGCTCTTCTAACATAACACCAAACCTCTCAATTTTTCACTGTGAAGTTCTTGAAGAATATTAATATTTTGAAATTAACTTATGCCTTGTTTTATCGAGTCAAACATCGGTTACCTGTATTTTATTCTTGCATAGATACGAGTAGGTAATAGTTCCACTGTTTGCTGTAAATCCCACTATCCCTAAGTTTCAAAAAAGAATCTCACAATACTATGAAAAATATTAAAATTTTAAAAATGTAGTTTTAAAATTTGAGCCATTAATTAGTTTTTTTTTTTTTTTTTTTTTTTTTTGGGGGGTGGGTATCTTAGCTGAAAGTTTCTAAATTGTTGTCTATCTTTAAGTACAGTTTTTGTGACTCTCAGTTTATGGTTCCACAGGTTAACCTGTATTATGTAACAATATGCAACATGCTAGACAGGGGTAACCCTTCTAGCAGTAATTTGCAACTGGATACGGAGGTTCCAAGACAGGCACAGTGACATGGTGTAACTATTAGTTAACAATATTCTTATAAAAATAGCCAAAGATAATCTATTATAGAATAACGAAGTGCATGCCTTTACAAACAGACTTAAACGTTTGGTAAATTTCATCCTCTAAAAATTGCAATAATTATTATTTCATCTTTCTCTCCCCCCCCCCCCCCCAAAAAAAAAAAATTTAAAATGTCCAAACGCTATTCAATGAGAAACATGTGAACAATGTGTTCCTGCTAATCCAACATGCTTGTGTTTGTATTTGTAACTGAGTAATGTCAAACAGCTGTTCCTACACCATTCAGATTTAGACTTAAATTCTTGGGATACGATTATAACTTACCTTTCATCTTGAATTATGTCCCTGAAAAAGATACACGAGAAACTATTTAATTTAATGCGAAAAAAGTTCTTTATGAACTTAATATCAAAAGTGTTAGTAACTGACCAGAATTCAGAAAGTGTGTTACCATATATCTACTATTTAAAAAGACATTTTTTTATCAATCCATTTCTAGTACGATCACAATAACAGTTGAATTGGAGTAAGATGAAGAGAAGAATAGTGGAGATCGTTCGTTCGTTTGATTAACGACGTGTGCGGCCATTCGGAGAGTTAAGAGGGAGAGATAAAAAGATAGAAAATTTGCAGAAATTGAAATGTGTCCAATTTACATAATGCATTGAATAAAAAGACAAAAAATAATCAATTTTTTTTAAAAAGACATCCATTAATTAGGTTTATTTAGAATTTCTGGACCATGTATAGTTGTTTACTTACACCAGAGTCTGGACCATATTTAATGCTTCCCTGTAAAAAAAAGAAAAGTTCTTGTAAATTTGTGATTGTTTGCCAACTAGTATTCCAGTTCACAACGCAAAGGTCAAGAAATTATCAAAATTACAAAGGAAATTCTTTAGAACGTACAATTGTAATATAAACTGCCAAGTTTACTAAATACATTTGATGTGTACCAGACAGCTGTACAATTTGTATTCAACATGGAGCACTTTGTCTTAAAAGATGAGATAATTTATAAGTTGCATGTATATAAATATTTTCCAATACTGAACAATATTTTGTAGTAAGCGTTTTATAATATTTAAAGTTTTTATCAAAATTTATTTCAGGTATTGGTATTATTAAACAAGAATGACAAAATAATTAATCAAAAACAATCTTAAAAATTCCTGATCAAGTTGAATTAAAGAAGATAAGACACTAGTCTTCAAATAAAACCAAATAAAACAGGAACAAATGTATAAACGTATTGCATGGAATTCTATCCTAAACACACACACACACACACACACATATATATATATATATATATATATATATATATATATATATATATATATAGAGAGAGAGAGAGAGAGAGAGAGAGAGAGAGAGAGAGAGAGAGAGAGAGAGAGAGAGAGAGAGATAACAAATCACACGGCACATCGGCAAAAAACAGTCTATCCAAATTGCACTTTAATCATAAAGATCGTGTTGGTCAGGAACATTTTTATATATTAAGCAGAATTTGACAAACAACAATGCAAAACTGGAGTGAAACCAGGCCGAGCGCTTTCGGAATCTACCGATTCCATTTTAAGGGTACAAACCTATATAAGACAATTACACAAACGAGACAAGAACAAAACACAAAAACCGTAGTTGTTTTCAGAAGCCACATGATGTCTGACTGTGGATATTAACAAAAACGGTTCAAGAAACACAAAAGGAATAAAAACGAACAAGTCTGTACAGCGCTGCTTGTTACGATGCGTCTTAAGAGAGCGCTCAAATGGCGAAAAGTTTCACATAAGACGCATAGTAACAAGTAGCACAAAATTGTTCATCTTATTCCTATTGTTTGTTTTTTTGTTGTTTTTTTTTTGTTTTTTTTGTTTTTTTTTTCCTAAATTTCCACAGCCAAGCATTGCGTAGCTTCTGTAAAGTAATTGCGTTTTTGTGTTTTGTCGTGTTTCGCTTGTGTAATCGTCATAGGTATATTTGTGCTATTGAAAACGGAATCGGTAGATTCCAAAAGCGCTCAGACGGGTTTCACACTAGTTTTGCACTGTTATTTGTTAGTTTTCGTTGAATATATATATATATATATATATATATATATATATATATATATATATATATATATATATATATATATATATATATATATATATAGTTTCGTCTCACCAAATCCATCATTTTAAAATTATAGTCCACATCGACTTTACTTCTTTTAATATTAAAATTGCTTCTTAGGACACCAACAGTGTTACAACAGTGACAATTTAAGGGGGATACAGACGGAAGAAATTAATTATTACACTGAATAGGCCAGCTGAAAAGTCAAAAGTTATTGCTTATAGAAAAAAGAGGCAATTCAAGGTTTTTAAATGATGGTTAATATTTTTGCATTAATATTCTTCACCGACTTTCGTCATATCAGCCCTAACCGAAATTGAAGCTCCGAAAATCGAATGGAACTACAATGAATATTAACCTACTCCATTCCACCTCCATAGTTGCAAATATATAGCAAATATATATATATATATATATATATATATATATATATATATATATATATATATATTCATTGTTAAGATGTGTCAAAAGTCTTTTCTGTTTCTGATTACAATCTTACCTAACTCTCTTGTTATCTTCCCTGTAAATAACAAAGAAAGGTAAGTGTATTTCTTACACTCCCTTGTGTCGCAATAAGGTACATGTATATAAGCATCAATACAATATGTCATTATTGCGGTTTAAAAACATCCAATCATTTTACCTTGATATTAGCAAATGTAATGTTTTATTTTAATTGAAGCATTAGCATAAGGCTAACAAAGGTAAATTGTTCCAGCTTTTGATACTAATGCTGGCAAATTTTTTACAAAAATCGCTTCCTTATTGACTTTTGTGTCATTGGCATGGCATGTGTGGAATTAAAATATAATTATTTAGGCATTGCATGTGTTAAATTAAATTACAATTATTAGAAAATTCAAGGAGAAAAAAGAACCGCACTTTAATGTGGAAGATTGTAGAACAAACCAGCTGACTTCTTTGTAAATAACTGCAAAAAAAAATGTTTCTTTACCTGAGTAATGCTGATAAATCATTATTACCCTCCATACTGAAATAATAATAATAATAATAATAATTCCTTTGTTGATTCATGGTGACACAATTAATACGCAAACTGTTATTTAATGTGACCCTGATAGCAAGACATATTTACATACGAAAAACAGCTTCATCCAGTAGTAGTAGCAGTAGTAGCTGCAATAATTCGTTTTCCTTTGATCTTTAAAATAGATCAGCGGCTGTGTCCAATTGATTCTGTCTAAATGAAACTCCTTGAAATAATACCCAATGTCAGATGAATTATTTTAAAAACAGTTTTGGACAATTCCTCATGATGCTTTTAGGAAAATATAATTGTAAAAAGTGTGATAAGAAAGTAACAAACAAGATTTAAAAGAGAGTTTTCACAATGTCTGATCCAACTTTTCTCATCTTTGAACAAATCAGTTCAAGAAAGCTAGCAACCACACTGGAATGACTCATGTGGTAATATTTTGAGAATATTTATATGCAATAGAAACTTAAATATTTAATAAGATAATTTAATTTACAATTAAATCCTTGAGACAAACATTAGTTCATATTTACAAATAAATTACGGTATGTAAAGAATGGATAATTTCTAAGAAAGTTGTATGAGCGAATAATTGCAGGTATTCGAGGTATATATCTATAAAGATGTGGATAACAAAATATATTTAGTACAAGTAAGATTCTTTGTATACATTGTAAGCCACGGTGTCGATAAAAATCATTGAAAATAATACATTCATATCCACAGACTGTCCATTGTCTTAAGAGATCAAGAGGATCAAGAGATCAACAGGATATTTGACCCCCTCTATCTCACACAACCAGTGTTTAGATGCGACAAATGACACCTGATGGGTGTGATTTGTTTCTTTCTAACATAATTCATAACGATTTTGTCATAACAAAAAATAAAAAAAAGTTTACAAAAAATAAAAATAGAGTGGTGATGGTTTTCTAGATATGTAATCACTATCCACTGCATATCGTTTACCCAGCCCAGCACTTCTGTTCAAAGTAGCCAAATAGAATTGTTCAGTGTGCTTTCAAACTTGTGAAACATTATGAAACTCCGCTGCCGATTCGACGTAAAATCAATTGTTGTAATTTTATTTTACCTTGCTGTGAATTGAGGCGTGAATTACAAGTGTGGAAACGTGTCTACAAGGAGTTTAAACAGGAAATGCGCCAGATAAGTTTAAAATGTGTGGGAAATTGTGGCCTGAATTTTGCCATGATAGTCATCAGCGTTCAATGAATCATGATGATTGAGTTGAGTACATTTTTTATGTCGCTAAATCAGCTTTGTCTCTTATGGAATTATAAAAGCGTTATTGTGCTATTGATCTAAATAAATAACCATTGTCCCTGAAAATGTGTTGAAATGTGCCGATTCATTTTAGGTCAAATTCGATGGATTCGTGGACTATCTCTCTCTCTCTCTCTCTCTCTCTCTCTCTCTCTCTCTCTCTCTCTCTCTCTTTCTATCTCATAGACAACACAGGATGTCAGAAGAGTTTCTGTGCAATATGTTGTGAAATTTTTATATACAAAGCAGAACTATGTGGAATGCGAACAAGGTAAAATAAAGGCTATAAAACTGATGCATGTTTATTGTGTACGACCTTGAACACATCTCATGTATCTCTCTTTCTCTCTCTCTCTCTCTCTCTCTCAAACACACATACACAGGGTGGTGAAAGCAATCGTGAAGGGAGTAACACATACAAAGCTCGATTGTGCGCTTCTGAAGAAAGGTCAGCGCGAGATTCGAATTGTAAAAACCCGTGTCAGGACCCGAAGAAGCACCGGAATTAATTCTAGGGTTTAATAGGAAAAAATGTTGAACCATGTTAGAATGTGAATTACATCTTGGGAAGTAATTGTACATACACATACACAAAAAGTAATAGACCAGTCTACACGTTCTCAGAGGAGATACAAATAATGTCCCTTTGCGATAGCTGAGAGGTCATTTGGGGTAAAAATGCATTGTGCCCAACTCATTGGAATGTGTCAGAAAAATCACAAATGCTCAAAATATTAGAGAATGAGGTCTCATTTCAAAGAAGGCATCAACATTTACACGACATTCCTAAATTTCTGCTTTATTTCGACCTTTAATTGCTTAAATTACTTCTAAACGTTGACCGTTTTACCCCGACTGACCTCTGACCTTTGGAGCTCTGCAATGTGTACAGAGTAAGCTTGGTCGTGAACGTGTGTCCATTCATGTGATATGTGAGTATGTATAGAAAAAGCAAGAGACAGACACACTGACTTATTTCTTAGTAAATGGTTAGATAATTGTGCAGGTCGTTTTCTTATGACCAAATGCTTTTATAATTACTTCATTTAAATCATTATTGTTCACCATGTTTTTGGTCCTCCTCCAATAACAACTGTATCGGAGAAACTGATACAGACACTAAACAGATTTCAAAATGGCATCTATTGGCCCTTGTCTATATAAAGCTATTTTTTTTAAATATATAACCAACAATGCATGAAAAAGAGATTATATGTAGCTGAGGATGTATTAGCGCTAAACTCCGACCTTTGACCTTTTGATTTGAAGGCTAGGCGTTAGCGCTGTGGTCGATAATGTTAATAAATCTTACAGGATTAACATATCTTTAAAATCTGGATGTTACCATAAATTGGAATGACTAAACGTGCATCATCAAGAAACTTTACAGCTATGCTCTACAACCATATCTTAACATATTCACAGTAGGAGGAGGGGGCAGGTGGTGTCTATTGCACAGCTTAAACTCTCGAAACTGCACGGGATATATAAACACACGATCCGACTGGTGAACTAAACAAAGCTCGACCCGTCGGGTTATTTAGCTGTGCGAGAGAATATAAATGAGTAATCGTGGCACTTTTGTACCGCGAATATACTTAAAGATGATTGGAGAACATAGCTGTGAACTTTTGTGTCGTACGTTTGATTTTAATGTTTCTAACGCATCGAAAACTACCAGACCTGAAAAATCTGGGAATCCTGTAATGTTTTCTAAGTGTATGGACCTTAGCGCTATCTCCGAGCATCAGAATTAAGAGGTCAACGGTCGACGTTAGGAGCCAAAGTGTCCTCTGCTGAACCCTATGACCCTGTCTTCAAATAGGCAATATATTGCTACTCGTGTCAATAATAATGGAAAGAAAACTTAACCCCAAAACAGCCAGTATACCACTCGGTCATTTCCGTCAGACCCGTAAATAAACCACGGGCAGTACGCGTTCGCCATATTTAGAGATACACGTATTTCTAGGAAAGATAACTATCAGACCTACTGCTATGGTAACAAACAGCACCTACTCCTTTCATAGAAGACACCTAAGCACCTTTACTTACGGCAAAATTTTACACCGATTTGATGTAAATCTCTCCGCTGAACACTATCCGAATCTCTTTCGGAAAGAGACGGGCAATGTTCCTAAAGGACCCAAAAGATGGCGGACACCTCTCTCGAAGAAAGGTAAATCTGATAAGAACTAAAACCTATTCATAGATCAGTAGAGTATTGGAGGCTCTTAGATGAGCGCTTATTTCAAAATGAAATTTATGGAACGAGTCGAATAATTTCTATATTTCATGAGCTTTGGCGAACAAAATATTAATATTATTTGACGAGTTACATAATTTTCATTTGGAATGAGCACACATTTATGATTATATTTATAACATGAGCACAATTATATGATTCATTTTAGTGCCTGTTCAGTCATGCGTAAACTTCGTTATTAATACATTTTAGCTCTAGTTTGTATTTGTTACCTTTATCTGTTATTATATATATATATATATATATATATATATATATATATATATATATATATATATATATATATACATTTTGCAGAAGTGTATAATTTTTTTACGTTTTATATTCTATATTGTTGTACTTCACGTTTACATTTGTTTAAAGGGTTTATCTTTCTCATTTATTGATTGGCCGCGACCGTGGGAATTTTCTTTTCCCCACCTTCTGGACCTTTTTTTTTTTTTTTTATTATTTACTTTAGTGACCATATCAATCTCAATCTCAACTCAATCATTCCAATCTCAATCTCAACTCAATCATTCCAACGAAAAGTATGGTTATACAAAAAATGAAATTACTAGCTGTTGTATCAACTTATCAAGAGCTATAATTGGAGATAATCCTTCAATTTATATATGGAATTTTACGAAACATGTGTTCTCTTTTATTATTTGTGTCTTGCTTACTAACCGAGAAATTGAGAATTTACCAGATTTGGAATTTTCCGGTAACAAAGTCGATTTTTTACATCTCATTGTCAGCACAGAGTTACCTTAGCATCAAATGGTTCTTGGTGTAGACATATAGATTGTATAGTTCAATCTGCTTCAGTGCGTATTGGGTACAAGAAGAAGTTTAGTAGACCTTATCTACGATAATCTAAGTACATTTTACTTCACTTTTACTCGCCCGACAGATCTGAAATATGGTCATCATATACAATTGCCAGTTCAGTAAAACTGAATTACTACAACTCAAATCTGCTAGATTAGCTTCAGTGGTACCTAAATATGCAAGCAGTCTGGTGTACCTAAATATGCAAGCAGTCTGGTGTACCTAAATATGCAAGCAGTCTGGTGTACCTAAATATGCAAGCAGTCTGGTGTACCTAAATATGCAAGCAGGGAATCAGTGAAGCACTTTAATTTGTGACAGGCTTCTCTATCTTGCAGAAAGAAGAAACATTAGAAGCGTTTGTACATTTTACAAAATGATCAAAAAAAAACAATGTCTAGAATGTATAATAGATTTGCTTTCACTTTATGCGCATGATATAGAACATACAATGTGAAATAAACTAACAACCTTGATCAGTTTCGAGGTCATATATCTCTATTTAAATTCCTTCCTACCGTACCCACATGAAAATGTCCATCTATCAGAATCTTTAGAAAAGATATAACCAAAGACATTATTTCGGCCAAGTTTAGCCAGCTTCTGTTTTATTAGCCCGATTAAGACATTACATGTAGCATACTCAATTATAATTTATTTTGAACAAACTGCATAGCTGATCTTTCCTGTTGGTGTAGATTTCCTATGGAGAATAATTATGATTTCAGTTTTGACTGCAGATTGTATAAAACATGAGATGAACTTTTTCAGGCACTTTCACTCCTTAATTCTGACTTGAATACTCTCTTGTTTGGAAACGACTTATATAATACAAAACAAAATATGTCCATATAAAAAGAAGAAAATGCACAAACTTGTGTTAAAAACGAACAGATTTACAAATTTAAAATCTCATAGAATCCCTCATACACGTATTGAGATGTAAATGTATGTATATACGTTTGATCATAGTTTTACCAATCTGCCCACACCAAACTTCCTCTATCTCTCTTTCTCCCCCTCTATCATAAATGGTTTAATCTGACTTTATATGTGCGTTTCATGCTAGACGTGTAATCTGATAATGGAGGGGAACTTGTTAGTTTGTACAGCTTGTTTCCAGTCCATTTGCCTTGTACAATACCATTTTTTGGCAATAAAATATCTTTAAACAAAGTAAACTGAACAAAAGAGTATTCATTTTATGTGACTTAACCGCAGAAAGACGTATTGAAATGATTTTGAAATGCATGGGCCTTACATGACATCATGACGTCATGTGTGACGTTATGATGTGTTAGTATACGTTGTAAATATAGAAAATGTATGATTTGTAAATATCAACCTAAATAACACTTTAGTCATGTGATAAATCAAGATAAGGATATACTTCTATATACAGAGAAACAGAAAAGATATTATGTTATACCTTATAGATGGTTGCGCAACATCCTCTCTGCTGCATGTACAGAACAGAACAGATAATTTTATAAATATAAGAATCACAAGTATTGTGAAAAAAGAATGCCGGAACATTTTATCTCACCCTGTACATAAATATATTGTAACACTCTACTTCAAAGTGAACAGTTATATGCTTAGTAAAGATACTATGGTCATTTTATATAAGTTCGGACATTCATTTTTTCTACTATCAATATTGACATTAATTTAAATTCATATTTAACCTCTTTCTCTCTTTCTCTCTCTCTCTCAAAGTTCTTTTTATTAAACCTAGTGCCCAACTTTCATACAGTCATGTCCATTAAAACAGGTCATTTGAAAAAGAAAATCGCCATTTGAAACCATTCTTAATGGACCAGAAGTAACTTTCATCTTTTTGAAAGCGTGTGTAATGAGTTCTTAGACTTCGTTTTAATAGTATCTATAATCATATATTTGACCTTTCAACTGTGAGATATGACCATGCCTTTTGTACCCATTGAGCAAGATTAAAGTAGCTGAGTCATTGTAACATTACAAGAAAGGTATTGTATGAAATGAATAGGGATGTAGGTTAGCAAGATTAAAGTAGCTGATTCATTATAAAATCATTCTAAATCAATAATACATGTGTCAATAAGAAATTCTATCATTTAATTTAAAGGACAGGCATTTAAATGTTTGATGAAAATTCAGTATTAATCGGTCCATAACACTCTGTGTTGTAGTGATGTGTATTGCTTATGTGTATTTAAAACTTTCACGGTATTGATTTTACCTCCAGATTTTTTTACAGAACACAATATCACATTGACACAGTATTCATATCCAGAACTGTGTTATTTCTGCTTGCCTTTGAATGTTTCACGTTACATGTAATAAAGACAATAACTTTTCCGAAATTGTACCTGCATATGCAGCCCTATAAAACTAAATGCTTCTTCTTCTTCTTATTTTTGTGAGTCTTTGAATGAATTTATTTTCATAACACGTAAGTTAAAAGAAAATTATGTCTCTCTGTACAGGATTTCAACTCATGGCGTCTTCTATCAGAGGTCAACCCCACTAGCTTACTAACCTATGGCAACTCACACATTAAAAGAAACAAATTGGCACTGTTAACCAGACCGCGTGTTCTGCATAGATGTGCATTTTATTTCCAAATAATACACTCAGTTCCATGGATTGCAGTTTGATAAAACTTTATAGCATGTCAGTGTTTATTCCGTCAGTGAAAGAATTATTCAAGACGTGATAAAACTTTAAAGAGCGGGGGGGGGGGTCTCTCTCTCTCTCTCTCTCTCTCTCTCTCTCTCTCTCTCTCTCTCTCTCTCTCTCTCTATATATATATATATATATATATATATATATATATATATATATATGTATGTGTGTGTGTGTGTGTGTGTGTGTGTGTGTGTCTGGTCGTAAAATATATGTTTCCAAAACTAAAATACCCACTGTATATTCAAGAAAAGTATAATTCTTTGTCTTTGAATGCATTTGAGAGAACAATTGACCAAAGGGCACTGTATATTCAACTACACAAATGGCAATAAAACTACAATGGCAAACGTTATTTTATAAGCCTTTATTCCATATAGCTATGCTAAAACGTCTTCTCTTTGAAGTCTTTTATAAATAACAGGATAATAAATTCATACCTGCGTGAGGCTCCAGTTCCCATCTCTCCTTTTTCTGACAGTTACTGCGAGAGAAAAAATAATAATTTAAGTGACTAGCCATATTCATTGCATTTGTTTTTAATTTGATTTTTACGAGGGTAAACACAATGTTCCATAAGTGGTAATATGTGTGAAGCGCATCGTAAAGTGGTAGCTCCATAGAAGGAATTAGGACTTGAACAGATGACTTATTCGGGTAGAAATGTGAATCATCTAGAGCAATAAAGTAGTGTGCGGTCGGTGGGGGTGGGGGAGTGCTTTTCTGGTGTAGATTCAAGAGTTGGAACAACATTTAACTATTACAGTTATAGATAATTGGAAATATGGTTGCATGAGAATACCCTCATGGAGCCTCTGCCATCATTATTCGTCAACACATGCCAAGACTTATGCCATTTCCTTGTTCTACATAAAAATGTGATTTGTGGTCATTTCCTCCGCTTTCCTTCTACAATGGTTTTAGTGCTGCTCTCTGTCTTTTGACCTCGACTATACCAAAGATATTGGATTTAATTCTCTACTATCATTTCCTAATTCGGGTATTTAGTATAGTTCTACGTTGGCAAAATTTCGAAGCCAATACAATTAAAACAATGTGAAGACCTGACAGTATTTTGTCTTATATTTTGTGGCGCGCAACAATAACCTAAAAAAAGATAGTTTGGAATTTGTTGAGGTGAACTTTATAAACCGATTACTTCAAGACAGTAAATTTCTTGATTTACTGATAATTGCTTTTATATTTCGACATCTTCCCCATTTAATATGACTCAGGTAGGTTAAAAGAATTTTGCGTTTCTCTCTATCTCATGCATTGCTACAATAATCAAATGTGGGCCGTTGATGGTAAATGCCATCCTTTGCGTCATTTTGTGATGAGTTTTTGGTCCTTTCTGCCTTTCTGTATACAAAGTGGGCTGATCTTTTGCACACATCGCCTGGTGTGAGAATGGAGTGGAAGGTTATCTACACAGTCTGCGTTTTCCAAGGTACCAAAGTATTTTGTCTCCTCCTCTCAAGACCCAATTGCTCATTATGCAGAAGAGAAAGGTACATATTGCACATTCCTGCCACTTTATACATTTTTTCCTTCCAGCCCTTTTGACCACGAAACCACTAGCTAATGACTGAACAACTGTGCAAATGAAGTTGGTGTGACTTTTGTAAAGATGACGATGGTCACATGCGTCTTTTTTTTTTTTTTTTTTTTTTTGTTTGTTTGTTTGTTTTGTTTTGGTTTTTTTTTTGTTTGTTTTTTTTTTCCTTGTTCCGTCAGATTTTCACGACGTTTTTCTTATTAGATGCTGACGGATGGCTTTTCTAAAGCTATAAAGTTTATGTTCAACTGCCTATACCGTTCTGTAAAAAAAATTTATGATATTGCGAAGAACACAAAACTTAGTTAATACATGTCTTTCTTGCTCTGGTCTTTCATTGATGTGACCATTATTTCTCATTAATCGGAATCTCACAATGGAAGGTCTTAACGGAAATGTATGTTAACCCCCTCAAGATTGTTGAAATTTATGAGGTCCATACTGTTTGGTTGTTGGACAAATTTACCCATGATTCAATCTTTGGATATTGTCTGCTTTCATACTGGATTATAAATTTCATGCAGAAAATATTTATTATTTTGATACACGTGTCATGTAATAATATTCCTCTCTGATATCAAAGTTCAGTTTAAGATTTAGTTCTGCACGTATAATTCAAGTTTCATATGATATCATGCCTGTTTCTTCCTTTATTTCTCAGTGAGAGGCGTATATCTTTTCCGCATACAATTCTTATATTCTTGTCTCAATTGAAGCATTTTTCGTTTTTTTTTTAAGAAATAAGTAAGGATGGGAAAAACACATTTTGTTTCTTGCATCACAATCTTGCCACCCCCCCCCCCCCCTTCCCCCCCCCCCCCCCCCCCATCACTACATTCCCGACATGGTACTCTGACTGAAAATTATCTACAAGTATAATATCATATTTCACCACCAAGAAGGAAGTACAGACCTTTTTGCCGATTTTCCATAGATTTTTTTTTCTCTTTTTATGCCCTGCTCCCCCACCCCACCCCCACCCGCCCCAGTACCAATTTGTAACCATACCAATTTCAGCATAATAGGCCTAAACTATCGTTCACCAGTTTATATAATAAAGGGGGTTCGATCTTGGATCTCTATGACCATTTCAGAAAGAAGGATGGACAGAATATATCGTGGACCTTCTAATCAATATTCAAAATATCAAGTGCAATATACCGCCAAAAATATAATATCCACGGGATATTTCCTGATAAATAAAAATAGTCTCATCGCGAAGCTTGAATTACCAAATCTAGATACTATGCACTGTCTGTGACATTTATACGAGAAAGTGCTTAAAAATGAGCAAATAAATGCAAGGACTGTATGATGCAGGACCCGGATACTCTCATTTTTCAAACTGTCGTGTTTGTAAATTACTTAATTGGTTAAAATTTGATGCAAAATTCTGTAGTTTATACTGTTATGTATGATGTTTATATAATATTATAGATATTTTAGGAAATTATAAATGTTTCTTGACTTTAATATTTGCTTAAATCTTAATGTTGTTTATCAGGAAAAATATGTTTAACTAGTGTCCTTGAATTAGGTTGTTTACTTCAGATTTGAGCTAAAGGATAGTTTTGATAAACAAAATGTTTACTGAATTTGAGGTCAAGGTTGATTTTGTTTACAGATAAAACTGGAAAATCCTTAGAGTTATGTGTAAAAAGTCATGTCCATACAAGTAAAATTCCATTAAGATGACACATATTCTAGAACATTCTGTCATGTGACCAATCTTTATATATACCATGTTTAGTGGACAGTTTTTCAGTTTCGACATTACTATCAGTCTTGTAAAGAGCTATTACAGTTGTGAAAAGTAATTCAAAATTCTGAGAGAGGAATTATTTTAAATATTCATTGGATTGTAAGTGCTCATAAACTTTTGGATTTTGGATTTTTAATTGATGATTTTGGAATTTATGTGAACTTATTCAGAGATATTTTGGAGTACTTCATTTTGACATCAGCACATTAAAGACTACTAGTTCATCAGGACTTTGAAGACCATTGGCACATCATAACATTCAAGGATACAGCTGTGAATTCGGAATATTCTATATTAGGACTTGTGATTAGAACACTAATTATTATTGGATTATTTGGATTTTAATACACATTACTGTAAGTGTCTTTTTGATTTTTCATCTTAATTATCTAGAAATAAATTGCTTGTTGATTTTTACTTGATTTGTTGGTTTCACTTTCTTTCTGTTACATTTTTTTTAGACCATAGAGTCGTAACAATACCACTAGAAAGGGTCTTTTATAGTTAATCTATTTATCTATCTATCTTTATACTGGGGTATTTTCTTTTGTGAAATAAAGTCTTCAATATATGACCGTTCATTCAACTTTAAACGGAGATGCAAGTGCTGCACTTCTTCCATTGCTCACATGAAAGTGTTATCAACGGGTACATCTTTCTTTATCATGATTTAGAGTATGCTATGTTACACAATTGCAAGCACCATGCATCCATCCATTGCGTAATAAACTATATTTACAACGTAACACAATCATGAAATGTCGCAGATAACACAATAACAAAAACATCAAATATAAAATACAAATTTAAAGTATTTTACAGAATGGTTTTCAAAATGTTAAGAATTTTCGCGTCAGTGATATCCTAAGCTTCATGCTAGAGTTGCCCATCCCTTGTACGTGATTTACTTCAGGTATGTTACTGGACCGAAGCTTTTAAAGACCATTCTTCCCTTCGAAAACACGGATACATTTCGTATATTTTTACACAATTGTTATAAAAAGGACATATATGAATTTCATGTTATGTACAGAAACATTCTTTGAGCAGAGTATGCACTAGATTGTCTAATAAATAATTCGTCAGGCTTTTCCAATGAGAAATCAATTTTGCCGCTAAATGAAAGAAAAACCAGGTGTGTTCCAATCGGGGAGTTTTTAATCAATTTAATTCAAGTAGAGCACTTTTGTTTCTCCAGAACTGCCCTTGTTTTAAAAAGAAGAATAAACAAAATAAAAGGAATAAAATAAGAGAAAAAAAGAAAAAATCTTGAGCGTTAAAATTGGATTCTTTAGAATTGGAGCCTTGAGAGACAGTCTACGTAGATGACAGGAAGTTGATATGTTGGAATGAAATGCTGGATGCTAAAGTAAAGATGAGGCCGTTTTATTGGAAAATTAGCTCCAGAGATCAACACCTGGAAGTTGGAGCCAGAGCGAGGACATCGCGGTCATGGTTAAAATGCCCAAATCTTTGTGCCGTGTGTGCAGTGCTCAGTTGGCTGTAACGTTGGACCTTCTGTATAACCTTCTATCTGCGATTATCATTTGTACATCCTTTTTTTTTTTTTTTTTTTTTTTTTTAGAACAACAAGTTAATATAGAACGTAAATCTATTTGCTTCAACTTACGATTTTAAACAAATGAGGATCAAAAAAAAAATGTGCAAATGGAAAGAAAAAAATTACAAATCGAAGAGGTACACAGGTCGAACAAAACATCGTTGTACACCGTATTATGTGAATATATTGTGAGAACTGAAGAATTGCGAAATTCAAAATTTAAAGCTTTTTTTGCGTGGGTTTTGCTGATTGTAAATAAATAAATACATCGACAAATTTCGAGTAATTTTAATTCATGTTTAATCAATAAATTCACTATTCTAGTGCAGACTTGTAGCAGCAATTTAAATCAAACTAGACAAATAACTAGAGCAATCAATCTTGGAGATACATTCAGTTGTAAAAAATTATAAATGTAATACAGAAAAACTTATAAAGGAAATCAAAAATCGAAATACAAAATTTCGTAGATGCAAAGAATGGGAAAAATCAATGTGTTTAAGATGGTATTACGGTGGAGTAAATGAAAAGATTAGATAGAGAAAGAGATAAACAAAGAATTTTACATGAATTTGGAAAACAGTTAATAGAGGTCCAATGTATTTGCACACACACACGCACACAAACCAACACACACACACACACAATTTCACATGATTTAAAAAAAAATTAAACAATGGACTGAACTACGTTTACTCGTAGTCGCAGACACTATACTGCTTTTGAAGACTCTAGAGAAACAGTGGAGCATGGTGGTTAGACCTGCTGACAGCACGCGCGCGGAGCACGGGGACAAGATTCTAGGACTACAGTCCTGGAAATGATAGACTGTAGAACTAAAGTAATGGACTCTTGTTATGATGTGGTCATGTCTCCAGCACGCGTTTTCTCTGGCACGATGGACATCATATAAAAGAAAACAAAACACAAGCACAGAACCTTATCAGCGTCCTGTAATTTAATGTAATACAATAAATTGGTTAACTCACCTTAATCAGGTTTCAGAGCAACTCCATTTAGCGATATAAATGTACTATATTGAAACTCAATTTTTCACATACAAGCCATTACACACTTGTAAAAATTTTATAACTATTCTCTAAAATTTGACAATGATGTGTCAATGAACAAATACAGAGCACACTATGACATGAGATTTTTGCAGAATCAACTGGGCAGTGTGGATGGCAAAATCTGGTTGTGTGATTTCTTACCGGCATTTAAAAAATAAAACATGTACCAGAGTTAGTGAAATCTGTTTATAGGTTTCATGGATATTTCCAGATTAGAAACCTGCGGTTTGATTGTAAAATACTCTAACCTTATGGTGATGCCTTCACATCAAATAACAATAGCATAGATAAGAGTAACCTAATTTGATCTGCAAAAATTGTACAATTCCACAAAAGCATGACTGGATATGGATAATGGACCAGAAGAACATAAAACATTCCATCAAGAATTAGGAAAGTCTACGCTATCTGATGTATTAGAAGCTTATACACGTCATTATAGCTATGAATCTGGTACCATTCAATACTGAAGGGTATTATCAGCTGTTGAAATTAATTATATGGCAGACAAAGATGGGCCAACAGGTCGGATATACTCCTTTCTACAACAAAGCAACGGTCTGACAGTTGATGGTATTGCAAGGTTAAATCAAAGTATAATGTTTATGTAATCAGCCTTTTAGGTGTCCATGTACTAAACAGAGTATCTTTTACATAGTCTCTTTTCGCATTATCGGAAGCTTAAAATATTAATGGATCTCTTTTTTTATGACGGACAGTTTACAACTGAAATATAAAAAAATTACGACCAAAATTCATCACCTGAAATTAGTTTTTGCTGTTGGTGGTGACGGTGTAGTTTTGTTACTGAGTGACCCGGCTATGATAATGGGTAGTATCATGGGATACAACAACAATTTACATAAATGCATTTGATCGTACAATCTTGGATTCAACCCTACTATCAATACCGAAGTAACGAAGAAAGGTGTTCCAAAGGCTAAAAAAAACAATCTGTGACAGTATAACAAGAAATTGTTCAGGACAAAAAGAAGTCAAAGTGAGTAAAATTATGCAGAAAAGATGGATCAAGATGATGGCAATCAAATTATCAGGATAGGGCACATGCGTCAAAAAAAAAAAAAAAAAAAAAAACATTTATCATGAAATACACTAACAATGATTTATATTAATACTAATGATTGCTGGAGCGGATATAGTTTACTTTTTGAAATAGTTTATAAATTTGCCTGCTTTGACGATCTTGGCTTATTTTTCTCGTGCTATGCACGTGCGCTTTTCAAATCCTGATATATATATATATATATATATATATATATATATATATATATATATATATATATATATATATATATATATATATATATATATGTATGTATGTTTTGATGACGCCACCAATCAAAAATGCAAATAACAAACCAATTAATGCAAAAATAAGTAAAATAACATATTCAACAAGAACAAAAGCAAAGCAAAAACAAACATGTCCAGCTGTTTTCAAACACCAGCTTGTTACATTGTCAATAATTCCAGCCATTGCTGCTGCTGCTCTTTAGAATAACTCAGACAAAAAGTCATCAATGTGTAGTAAGCCCTTAATAATTTGGTCAACGAAAGGATCAACATTGCCTCCTGATAGAGCCTCACCTCTTTCACCTCCAGTGGCCATAGCAGCTATTGTATCACCCTCTGTTTGAATAGTTGTTTCAGCCATTCACTTAATGTTAATTTTTCTAACATTTGAATGTAATCGTTTCAATACTGTCTCTGAAAAGTCTCTCCAACTACATATCATGTTAAACTAATTGTGCCCTTGTGATTTCAACACTTTTCAACAGTTCATGAAGTACAGCTATTTTCTTTGGATCTCTTTGTTTGTGAATGTCTTTATAAAACTCTTCAATCTGTTTTCATACATTTTAGCAGTAGACTTCATTTCATAGATTCTATTTTCGAATGTATGTCTTCTACACCATTTATTTAACCCTTTCATGTCCTTTCCTCTTGTGTAGGTAATAATCTTTTAAATGCAGGGTGAAGCTCTCCACTTTGAATTCTTGTGTGATATGTGTAAATTACAGTATCAGCTTATTTTACCTGTTCATTAAATGGCTTATTTATGTCTATTGTTTGCTTGCATAGACTTTGTTTCCATAGGCACGTGTATTGGTTACCTTTGAACAGCAACTGGTTCAAGAGTATATTTAGGTTGCATCATCTCCACAATACGTGACACCCATTTATTGTTATCTTATCTCAAACCTGTTGTGACCAACTGCTACTTTATGGTCTGCTCTGTAATAGTGCTAGTTACTGAGGGGTTTTATGTTACCTTTCCGCGATATCTGAAATACCTTTCTGCCAGCTTTTTTTCATACTAAAGGGGGGGGGGGTATTTTACGGTTCATTTTTTCCGGATTGATTTACATCATGATTGGCTTGTATGTGTTGTGTGTCTATAACATCATCATCTTCATATAAAGATTTCAACTTCTTCCATTTTAAAATCTTGACCACCTTATACCATTTATTCTGCTGAAAAACACAATAAAGTCTGTACCATCGGTGTAAGCCATTTTTTTAGCGATAAAGACTGTATCTTTTGGTACATGTAATGTTTCGGTTATTTAAATAATTAAGAATGGACGAAAGTCAGCTGAAAAAAGAATCAAGATAAGACAGCTAATTCCAATTTTACAGACACTAAAATATACCAACAGATACTGGACATAGCCATTGCAAATGGAACAGACAAAGAGTTAACAGATACAACCTTGACTGAAACAAGTTGGAAAAGTTGAACGAGAAGCAAACCAAGAAGACATATGAAATCTTTCTCAAACAGAGTTACAAAAAGTCCAAATCATTTTCAGATGTTGTAGTTCACACTGTGACAACGCTGACTTTCCAATCTATTCCGAACAACAGTTTAGACAAATTACACAATGAACTGAAAGATGATTACATTACATCGAATGGTAACAGGTATTTCACTGGAATTGTATTATTCACGTTGTAACTATCTCTATCTGCATTGAGTCCAAGTTTGATAACATTCAGACAAATTAATTTCAAAATGACAATAGAAGACATAGACGGAAATTTCGGAGACTTAGCAAAGCCAAACTCGGAAAAAAGTGTTTCATAAATTGTTGATGTATTTCTAACTTTAACCACAATTGTTATAACAATTGTCATTAAATGTGTAGATGCTTACCGTGCAATAATATATCGCAGGTTAAAACGATTATACCACAATGTTCAAAATATATTTAATTATGGAGTTAGCCTTCTTGATATGATACAACAGTTTTGTTATGCTCTTTTATCTCTGTCCTCGAAGTCATTTTATCATTTGACTCTGTTTTGCTGGCATTTGTGTATGTAGTGTTTGACCATTAAAAACATTTCCTCTGCTGTTTAAGGTCAAAGTCATGGTAGAAGACAATTCATGAAACATATAAGATTTTCAATGCGGTGTCTGATTCATTATTTTATTTCGGTTCTTATGAAAATAATTTCTTGCACTGTGAATTAATCTGAAGTTTTCATCACCGTGGAATTTTAGTTTCATACACTCTTTGTTGTATTCATTTACATGTTCACTGTTTTCTTCTCCTTTATTTATTGTATTTAATGTAACAAGGTTTGTTTACATTGTTTCTCATGAAACCCGTTTGCATATTCGACTTTTTGACTTTTTGACTTTCAGAACATTTCTCTGAATCCATTGTTTTTATTTACCTAATTAAATTTCACGGAAATGAGCATTGAGAGAGTGTGCCTTTGGCATGATGATGCTTTGGCTTTTCAGGTAATAAATAGCATGAATTTAACCCACAGACAAATGTCGAGAAAAACAACAAATATTATCAACTCTGCTTACCATGCGGAACTAAACTATGCTCTCACGGTTGCTTGCAACATGCTTTTGAAGAAGTTGTTGAATATAACAATAGATCCACTATTAAACATGAATACTAAGAATCGTAGTCAAGTCACACTCGACTGCCTGACACGCTTTAACATTTTGCCTAATAAATAGCATAGACTTTACCTGCAGACAAATGTCGACTGAAACCAGAAATATGTTTTAACACAATTTACCATGCAATATTAAACTCTGTTCTTACTGCTGCCAGCAGTATGCTTTGGGAAAAACTAAATATAGATGCCTGCAATTTAAAATCATAAATCATGCCGTTGAACCAAAGGTGCACCTTACCTCCGGTGATGAAGACAATGTGTACCAGAGGTACATTACAACAATACAGATAAAAACATCTGAAGAGTCAATTCAACCGGATACCACTTCAAAGTCAAACACTGATATATATATATATATATATATATATATATATATATATATATCTAAATATATATATATATATATATATATATATATATATATATATATATATATATATGCATGAAAAGGCACCAAGTCATCCAACGTTATATTGTACACTTGCAAAACTGGCAATATAATTAATTTGTTATTGCAAAAATTAACGATATCTATTATTATTTGGTCAGAGAAGACAAACACAGTAGAGATGTTAGAAGGAAATACAATCTAGCATGCAAACCCCACGTGGAAAAAAATTGTTTTTAGTTTCGCTATGGTCCAGTTATCTCAAAATATTCACTACTCACATGCGATTTTATACTTAATCAAGCCATATTGATTTTAGCGGCCAGATACCAACAGCAAGCACCTTAATAGGTCTAAGAACGTAAAATATCGATATTTAACGTTGTCTTGTCCTGACAATTGCATTTGCTATCTCCACAGGAATATTTATATATAATCAATAGTTCGGTAATTTATGCATTTGTTGCAGAAACATGTGATCAATTGTAAAGTTATGTGCCTCTTTAGAGCAAATTGTGTTTGCTGTTGCTGGACGTTGTTCAACGACAACGTAATCCAGGTCCGACTTTCACGGCCATCTTAAGTATTTACTAAACTCAAAATGTTGACTGTATTCATGAAGTCAGGTTTACAAAGGATATTTTATTGTTTCAGTTTCCGATTACTAGCCTCGAGTAAATCTTCGCAAACCAATATTACAGGCCGGTAACTAGTAAATCTGTATCTCTTGACTGGTTAGTCAGTGACGTTATTCGCACAACAGTGACGTCATGCCCATAATAACTAGTTTGGAAACTTCCCCTGAACTGCAGGGACTGGTTGGTTGCTTCACATTGTCTCGGTGCATCATGGGGAAAAATGTAAGGACGTTAAGCACTTCCCTAAAGATGGAGAATGATAGTTAATCTGCGGTCTCGTGAGAACAGGAAGTGTGTCGCAATTGTCAGCGAACGAGTTAAACATACGTTCAAGGCAATGCTCAGATTGTGGTTTCCAAATACTGCGTTCTGAAAATCTGAGCGGAGTTTAGATGTTTTAAGAACGCGGAGCTAGGTAAAGATTCTCCCAATACGCCAGATTTAGTCCGGAAACGGCAGATGTAAGGGTAATTTAGTCATTTTATTTTATATAATCTTCATCAGAAGGTGCACGCGTCGGATCATATAAGCAATAGAAGGATAGACAACCATAATCCTAAACCTCTTTTGACGGTTAAATCTCAAGGAACCAAATTGTTAAATGACTGTAATAAAACGCGGTTATTACCTATATCATTCAGTAAATGTGTCTAAAAAAGACGTAATTAGAATAATTATTCAAATTACATCAGTTCATCTATAATGAATGAGTGAAGTATCTGCATATCTTTTCTTCGATATGAACTATCCTTAATTCGTGTTCTCTTTTCCAGATCATAACCTTATACAATTCGACAAAAATGTTACACCTGTCAGGTCTAGATTTCAACGTTTAAGTCTCAAAACACCAAATACGACCTTACTCGAGTCGCTAATAACATGGGAATACACCTTCTGAGGGTGTGTAGAATATATGACTTCCTTGTGGCTTAATTTTGTTGTTGACGCGCCAATGCCAGTTCAAACCAAGATACGTTTTCATTTAACAATGCAATAATTCAGGGCTAGGACCCACACAAAGAACTGATACTTGTTATAGTAACTTATTCAGACATACTCTTAACCTGATATAACAAGATATAAAAAGCATAAATGCTTACTTATTTAAATTAGATTGTTAAACCTTATTCAAGCGTTCCAGTTAAATTTCCCGTTATTCAAGCATCATATAAAATGAATTTTACACACGCATTCCGTATATATACACATAGATAGACGAGTTAAAATGACCAGATCTGCATCGACCTTATACGAAATAAATAAAAAGAAATTAAAGATACTGACTGTTATTTGTGACTCTATATCTTGAATCTTATTGAGAGAGAGAGGGGGAGTGAGGTAGAGAGAGAGGGGGGGAGTGAGGTAGAGAGAGAGAGGGGGAGTGAGGTAGAGAGAGAGAGGGGGAGTGAGGTAGAGACAGAACACACAAAAGTGGTACAAAAGGACCATGCATAGTGACTTGACTATAAGTAACTGAAGCACTAGTCTTTAACCTCTGTTGATCCTGGTTCGATCCCAGGCACTGGGTTAGTAGCCGGCTTTCAATAATATATGGTTTTTGCCGGATTCATTCACCCTATTATCCACTCATTCTTCCATCCTGGGGCACCGTGTAAACCGACAAGAGTACCTGATACGTGTTGGCAAAAAATTTTATTCGACGCTAAATCAGTTTTCTCTAATAAAATGGTCATTCGACGCTAAATAATCTTTTTCTAATCAAATGGCCCCACTCTTCATAGATGAATTGATATTTCTGACAGAGAGAGAGGGTGGGTGGGGAGAGAGAGAATCACTCTACTCACCGACTTCATTCTACGTTGTTATCAATCCATCCATCCATGCTACCTGGTGGGCAACCAGGAAGTATTGGACAATGTTCAATCCCTCTGGTTATAATTCTCTCAAGCGCTGTGCATAACTTCCTGTAGCTGACAGGTATTGGCTACATCTCGGAACGCGTATGATTGCTTTATGGTAATTTGTATATGGTTCGTATGTCAATAATCTGAGAGTATTAAACTTGACCTGAATTGAGCGTCATGGGTCAAATTATTGGCATAACACCAAAGATACCCTTTATCGATATAGTGTACCTGAAGCTCAGTTGCATTTAAACTAATGTGTAGTTTAAAAGCTGATACATTGTCTAGCCTTTTGACTAAGACATTTTTCTTTTTTTTTTTTTTTTTTTTTTTTACTGCTATCGTACTTTGGGTTATTAAATTAGAGCCATTGCATAAACCGATAAGCTTGATAACATTATAGATATGGAAGTTATCATATCATTTTACACTTTTACACTAGGCATTTCACTCCAAAGACCTCAACACTAAATAAGCTACTTGTGTTGATGTGCCGTATATACTCGTGTATAATTCGTGTCCAAATGCAAACAACATAGACCCTGATCATGGTCTATGTTATTTGTTCTACTGATAAGTCCTTACAAACTGCATAAACCCTGATCTGCCGGCGCATTATGCGACGGCAGATCAGGGTCTATGCAGTTTGCAGTTGGTATCATCTTATACGCAAGTGTACGGTAGACACTACATGAACTAGATAATCCAGTCAAAGTTCAACTGAATAAAGTGTGCGCCAGTATTGGCAAAAAATAAAGTGTCATTGTATCAAGTTTTTTTTATTGAAGCATACAAATGGAAGTATATTTTTTTCTTAAATTTGAAATCTCAAAGGTAAAGACAATAAAACCACCTTCATACGAGAAAGTCACCTATCTCTTAAAAAAACAGTTTTGAGAATCCGAACGAAATTCTGTATCAACATGTCTTTTACATAAAATACAGTCGTGAAAATGTCCTTTCAAAATACATATGAGGTCATTAAACCTAATCAGAAAATAATAAATGTGAACTTGTTTACATATGAACTTCATTAAATATTTTTTACACGTCTGCAATAAACATTGTAGTGTTTTGTTTCAATATGTGCGCTCCAGATTGACTAAAATCTGCTGAATTTGGGCAATAGGCCCAATGCAATGTCCTGCATGTCATAATAGGAGACTAACAAAGGCAGGAGTTGTGGGTTAGTGTGCCGGACTTGCGACCGAAAGGGTGTGGATTCGAACCTGCTATCAGATCAACCCGGGTCAGCAAACGTGGTGAGTCCTTCAGCTAGGGACTTCACTCCAATGGCCTCAACACTAAATAAGCTACTTGTGTTGCTGTGCCGTAAAACACAAAAACCATCAGAACAAATGTGCGTAATTTTATTTTCAACGTTATCCCCGGCATAAACCAATCATAATTCGACATTTGTTCATCATCTGAAGAGGAGATTTGTTCGATATTTCCCCATATATATATATATATATATATATATATATATATATATATATATATATATATACATATATACATATGTCAGAATCTTTGTATGAACTATGAGAATGCCAAAAAAGGTACACAGTGTTCAGTGTGAAATCTCTCTGCAAAGGACATTAAAGGGACATAGGGACAGTCCACAAGTTCTAAATCGTCATATGTCCTTTTTATGGATCATACAAAAGTCGCCCATCATGCCCGTGTTAGTAGAAAGCGAGCCTGGATTTTTTTCTGGGACCTTAACTTTTCTGAACATAAATCATAATTCAGACATTTACGCATAAGATAACCTAATGTGCAGTGTATCGATGGATAGATGGATGGATGGATGGATGGGTGGGTGGGTGGGTGGGTGGGTGGATCGACAGACTATTCAACTTTCTGAATGCCTTTTTTTAGTTTGCTACGTTTATATAACCTAAGCAATAGCCATTAGGGCAATAGAATGTATAAGTCAATAGAATGTATAAGTCAATAGAATGTATAAGTCACTTGTATCACAAACATATTGTACTTCCTGTATACAGTAAGCCATGGCATACTTTGAGTATTAAAGATTATTCAGTTCTTTCTTGTTACTTTGAACATCTTGTAACTGAGCTCTATGGATGCTTGTTTCAGAGGACATAATCTCAGATACAATGTAGACTTTACGATACAACAAATGAAGTAGCAATACTTTCTTACACATTGTCCTGGCAGAATTCCTTATCAAAGAAGTCAATATGATTGTTCTGAATGCATCTTAAAGAAAGGGTACCGAGTATACAAAGTGTCATTTTCACGCTGACTGTAAAAGTGAACAGACCCTTCGTTATCATTCTATTTAAATACTGTCTATACATCCTCCTTATTTGTCTCTAGTTGAATGCGTATTAATGGGAGTTGTAATATGTTCTCTGTTGTTTATGCATGATTGCATCAAGTATCGAAGTCTTAATTTTGATGTATTTAAAATATAAAAAATTGAATACATTTAACTATATTGTATGTATAACTGCGTCGCTATTTTTGTGTACAACTATGCCACTATTTTATTACGAGCTTGTTTATTACACCATTATGTCTGTGCACTGAATACAAGTCGAAATCATGTCATGGTTATAACTTGTGTATAACACGACAGTTTATGTGTACTGTTACGAAACTCTAAAGTTGAAATAATGATATAGTTTTAACTTGTGTATTACATCGCTGTTTCTGTGTACTGTGATGTAGCCCACATTAAAGAGGACATGATCTTTCTGACTACAAACCTTTCGAACTATATTTATATGCTTTACGTCTCTACTCCAAGTGAACCTGTTTACTAAACCATGTGCGCTGTGTAATATTTATTTTACTGTAAGAGCCTGGTAGACGACATAATACGGTTTCAAATAGTACTACAGTAGGGATGCACTAGAGTAGTTAATAATATTTACAGAAATGGAAATTTAATTTATCGAATTTCTCAAAGCATTTATTTAATGACGTGTGGGCGAACCCACGCGAAAACAATTATTGTTAAGGGGTTATATTTTCACTATATGCAGCTATTCAAAATATACATCACTCATTCGATTTTATACTTAAAAACGTGGCATATTGATTTTGCTGCAAAATAACAGTATCAAGGGCCTTATGTCTAGGTATGTACCATATCGGTATAAAACGTTTAATTGTCCTGACCATTCTATTTGTTATCTGGACAGGAATATTATATATATATATATATATATATATATATATATATATATATATATATATATATATATATATATATATATATAATCAATAGTTCGATAATTGATGCATTTATAGCAGAAGTGAGTGTCAAATTGTGAAGTTACGTGCATCTTTACCTCAAACTGTGTTTGCTGCTTCTGGATGTTGTTCATCAGCCATCTTAAGTACGTACTAAACTCAAAATGTTGACTTTGCATAAATATTCATAAGTCAAGTTTACAAAGGATATTTTAATCTTTCAAATTACGTTCACTAACCTCGAGGAAAACTTAGTAAACCAATATCATAGGCCCGTAACTAGTAGATCTGTCTCTCCCGAATACGATTCGTAAGTTAGTGACGTTATTCGCACAACAGTGACGTTATTCCCATATTAGCTAGTTTGGAAACTTCCCCTGAATTGCACGGATTGGTTGGTTCCTTCACATTGTCTCGGTGCATCACGGGAAAAAAAGTTCTTGTCCGTAAGATAGAGGATGATAGTTATCTGTCGTCTCATGAGAACTGGAAGTATGTCGTAGTTGTCAACGAATGAGCGGAGTTTAGATGTCTTTAAAGACGTGGTGATAGTTAAAGGTTCTCCCAATACGCCAGATTTAGTCCGGAGGCGAAACATATAAATGTAATTGAGTAATTTTATTTTATATAATCTTTATCTGAAGGTATAATCGTCGAATTGTATAAGCGGTAGAGGGATAGACAACAATACATCCTAAACCTCTTCGGCTGTTAAATCTCAAAGAAACAGATTGTAAAATGACTAATCAAACGCGGTTATTACCTATATCATGCAGTAAATGTGTCCAAAAAAGTCGTAACTAGAACAAATATTCCAAATTACATCAGCCCATCTATACTGAGTGAGTGAAACATCTGCATATTCTTTCTACCATATGAACTATTTTGAAATCTTATTATCTTTTAAGCATTTTATGGAGCAGAACCTTATAAATTCTGAGAAAATGTTACACCTGTCAGAGCTAAATTGTATGACTTCCTTGTGGTTTAATATTGTATCGTTCGCGCCAAAGGAGTTTAACCTTAAGTTCAAAATCAAGATAAATTTTTATTTAGCAAACGATAATTCAGTTTTAGGACCCACACGATGAATTGATACTTGTACTAACAGTCGATTAAAAACTGATATAGTCTTAGCCTGTCATAGCAGGAAATAAGCACAAAAGTTTATTTATTTAAAGTACATTGTTAAATCTTATCAATGCGTTCCAGCTAAAATATCCCATTATTCAAGCATCATATGAATAAATGAATTTTACACACGTCCGTATATACACACAAACAGATAAAATTAATATGAACCGAAATACATCGACTTAATGCGAAATAAAAAAAAAGGAAAATTAAAGAGTCTGATAGATCACTTATTTCTCTATATCTACAACTTTATCGAGAGAGAAAGAGCAAGTAAGATAGAGAGAGAACGAACTCAGCATCTCAAAATGTGTAGAAAAAGATCAAATGAAAGCATGGTGAAACGAAAGCAGTAAAAGGGATTTATCCCAATATATTAATCAAAATTGTGCGAAATTTCATTTAAAAAATTCTTAATCAAAGTAACATACACATAACACAGCACAGAAAACAAGACTGTACTAATCAGAGATGGATGATCTGATAGGAACTATTCTTTTATTTTATTTTTTTTTAATTTTTTATTTTTTTTTTTGAGGGAGAGAAAGAGAAAGATAACACGCAAAACACGCAAAGATAGAGCAAAAGTACTATCCGTAATGGCCGGCTATAAGTAACTGAAGCACTTTTTTGCATATATGTGAATCTGGGTTTGATCCCCAGCACCGCGTTAAAAACCGCCTTTCAATAATATGTAGTTTCCTCTACCCACGTTTCCACCCATCCTTCCATTATAGGGCACTAGGTTAGATACCTTCGTCGACTTACCTAGTGCCCCATAATGAAAGGATGGGTGAATAAGTGGGTCACACTTTACATAGCTTAAGTGATACGAGAGAGAGAGAGAGAGAGAGAGAGAGAGAGAGAGAGAGAGAGAGAGAGAGAGAGAGAGAGAGAGAGAGATCACTCTACTCACTGGTTTCGTTCTCCGTTCTTATCCAGCCATCGTTCCAAAATTTCTATAGCTACCTGGTGGACAACCAGGAAGTATTAGACAATGTTCATTTCCTCTGTTTATAATTCTCTCGAACGTTGTGCAGAACTTCCTGTAGCTCACGTGTCTTGATCGAAATTCATCTCTTTGTTTTTCAGATCCCTTAGTGTCACAGACTAAATCAAATTATTACGATTGAAAACCCATTGGAGACTCTTTGTCGAACAGATGTTCCTGAATTTCAGTTGTGTTTACACCGTATTGTACTTGAACAGCTGACTGTCTTGCCATTTTAGTAAGACTGCTATCGTACTTGGTACTATTAAATTAGTTTTAGGGCTTTAACAGAAAAGTTTGATCACATGATAGGTATGGAAGTTATCGATAAGAACATCGATCAAGTGTACATGGACATTACATGTAATAGATGATCAAATCAACGGCATGTTGAATAAAGTGCGTGCCAATATTGGCTAAAAATAAAGTCATGTCATGGTGTCAACATTTAAATTAAAGCAGACAATACGTAAGTATTTTTTTTAAATCCCTGATTTGAAACAGCAAAGGTAAATACAATAAAACCGTCTTAATATGAGAAAGTTACCTGTCCATTAAACGACAGTTTTCAGAATCCGAAATAAAATTCTACATTGTGTCGTCCTTAATATAAAATATACTAACAGAAAATTTACTTGGAAAATACATATATGGTCATTAAACATAATCAGAAAAATCAAACTAGATAAAATATGATCTTATTCATCTGCAATAAACACTATGATCTTCTGTTTAGATAAGAGCGTTCTATATTACTCACAAGTGCTAAATCTGAGTCGATAGGCCCGATCTGAGTCGATAGGCCCAATCTGAGTCGATAGGTCTAATCTGAGTCGATAGGCCCAATCTGAGTCGATAGGTCCAATCTGAGTCGATAGGCCCAATCTGAGTCGATAGGCCCAATCTGAGTCGATAGGCCCAATCTGAGTCAATAGGTCCAATCTGAGTCGATAGGCCCAATCTGAGTCAATAGGCCCAATCTGAGTCGATAGGTCCAATCTGAGTCAATAGGCCCAATCTGAGTCGATAGGTCCAATCTGAGTCAATAGGCCCAATCTGAGTCGATAGGTCCAATCTGAGTCAATAGGCCCAATCTGAGTCGATAGGTCCAATCTGAGTCGATAGGTCCAATCTGAGTCAATAGGCCCAATCTGAGTCAATAGGCTCAATCTGAGTCAATAGGCCCAATCTGAGTCAATAGGCCCAATCTGAGTCAATATGCCCAATTTGAGTCGATAGGTCCAATCTGAGTCAATAGGCCCAATCTGAGTCAATAGGCCCAATCTGAGTCAATAGGCCCAATCTAAGTCGATAGGTCCAATCTGAGTCAATAGGCCCAATCTGAGTCAATAGGCTTAATCTTAGTCGATAGGCCCAATCTGAGTCGATAGGCCCAATCTGAGTCGATAGGTCCAATCTGAGTCAATACGCCCAATCTGAGTCAATAGGCCCAATCTGAGTCGATAGGTCCAATCTGAGTGGATAGGCTCAATCTGAGTCGATAGGCCCAATCTGAGTCATTATGCCCAAGCTGAGTCGATTAGTCCAATCTGAGTCGATAGGCCCAATCTGAGTCAATAGGTTCAATCTGAGTCGATAGGTCCAATCTGAGTCAATAGGTCCAATCTGAGTCGATCGGCCCAATCTGAGTCGATAGGTCCAATCTGAGTCGATAGGTCCAATCTGAGTCATTAGGCCCAATCTGAGTCTATAGGAACGATCTGGGTCGATGGGCCTAATCTGAGTCGATAGGAACAATCTGAGTCGATAGACTCAATTCGCTGTCCTCTTTGTCGTAAGAAGCAACTGATGGCAGTAGGAGTCGCGGTATCACAGTGGTTTCGCACTAAACACCGAGAGGTTTCACACTAAACACCGAGAGGTTTCACTCTAAACACCGAGAGGTTTCACACTAAACACCGTGTATCTTTTCTATCATTCTAATAGTGCATGCAAACACTCTAACAGGTCAGATGATACGTGCACAGTTGCAGATTACATTGTTCAAATTTTTTTTATTCAGTTCATAAGAGGATAGAACTAATTCATTTAAAGCTTACCTCTTTTTTCTTTTTTTTTTTTTTCTTTTTTTTTTTAGTCATAGCTTCAAGCGTAATATATTTTAACGTCTCAAATGCCATCATGGATATCGGTTTAGAACCCCCGGATAGGGATTTAAGAGACCAGGGGTTGATTCTTAGCCTAGTAGCATATACTTCAACTCATGTGGGGATTTAAGAGACCAGGGGTTGATTCTTGGCCTAGTAGCATATACTTCAACTCCCGGGTAGGGATTTAAGAGACCAGGGGTTGATTCTTGGCCTAGTAGCATATATTTCAACTCCCGGATAGGGATTTAAGAGACCAGGGGTTGATTCTTGGCCTAATAGCATATACTTCAACTCATGTAGGGAGAAAAAAAAACAATTACTATTTCCAAAATTAAGTGCGGACATCCCTCTTCCTTGGCCTAAGTGTGAAATGTATAAAAAAAAAAGTTTAGGTCACGTATTCTTCAAACTTTTTGAGCAAAAAGATAAAAATCCCCCAAATCAGATATGATACTTGGGGTGCACCTACGTCGTGGAAATTTGGCAATCTAGCTGGAGCACGCCTTCGTCATGGAAATTTGGCAGTCTAGCTGGAACACACCTTCCTCATGGAAATTTGGCAGTCTAGCTGGAGCACACCTTCCTCATGGAAATTTGGCAGTCTAGCTGGAGCACACTCGTTAGATAAATGTGAAAGTCCTATGATTCAAGCTTTACTCTAACTAAAGTTATTGACTGTCAAAATATTGGGACTCTTAGCTTAAACTATAGTTTTTGCTCACAGAGTTTTGAGAATACGAGGCCTGAACGTTCCTACATACACTAAACAGTGTGTGTGTGTGTGTATGGATGGAAGGAAGGAAGAAATGAATGGATGGATCGACTGACTATACAAATATCCGAATGTCTAATTTAGCTTGGTACGTTTATTCAACCTATGCAAATAGCAATTAAGGCAATATACCATACAAGATTCTTGTAACACAAACATTGTGTCCATTAAGTATGCAGTAAGCCGTATCAAGGCATGCCATGAGTATTTAAGACAATTCAGTATGTCCATCCAGTATGCAGTAAGACATATCAAGGCATGCCTAGAGTATTGAAGACAATTCAGTATGTCCATCCAGTATGCAGTAAGACATATCGAGGCATGCCTAGAGTATTTAAGACAATTCAGTATGTCCATCCAGTATGCAGTAAACCGTATCAAGGCATGCCATGAGTATTTAAGACAATTCAGTATGTCCATCCAGTATGCAGTAAACCGTATCAAGGCATGCCATGAGTATTTAAGACAATTCAGTATGTCCATCCAGTATGCAGTAAACCGTATCAAGGCATGCCATGAGTATTTAAGACAATTCAGTATGTCCATCCAGTATGCAGTAAACCGTATCAAGGCATGCCATGAGTATTTAAGACAATTCAGTATGTCCATCCAGTATGCAGTAAGCCGTATCAAGGCATGCCATGAGTATTTAAGACAATTCAGTATGTCCCCTCGTTCTTCGCCTCGGGACAATTGCCGACCCCCCCCCCCCTCCCCTCGCGCAGCCACTGTATAAACTGTTTGAACAAGAGATTATCACTCATGGCAAATAAGAAGTTTACGTTGCAATCAGTACTGCACGCATCAAGTTGTATGGTGTTCTTACTGCTGTATGTGATATTTCTTTCGCCAGAATTCAGGTTTCAGTAACAGAAACTATCAAGAATTAAATGTTCTCATTGATATATGTCGATATGTTATATTGTTTTCCAGTATAGATCATTAATAGTCATTTTGATATTTGTATGGAATTTTATAACTTTTCCAGTAAAAGATCGTTAACGTACAGGATAGAGATTGCAGAATCTGGCTGGATTATTCTCTAGCAACTTTCTTTTTATTTACGCCTACCTACTTCATATGGTGCAGTGTCTCTTATGTTACGTACATAACATGAATTGTTTTGTGAACGGGAGAGAGAGAAGAGCGCGTGTCAGTCCCTATCCTTTCTCGGTTTCTCCGGTTTCAACTGTAAATCTTGACCGACCGTAAGAATTGTTCATCAACACTGGACCAGTACTAGCTCCTTCCAACAGTAGTGTCTGAAAAAAATAAAAACACATGTCTTGTTGCAATCGCTGATTTTTTCATGCAGTATGTGCAAACAAAAATAAATTAAATACCGATGATTATACAAATCGTTTGACAGTGACACTCTGAGCATGACAGCACCTGCTATCCACACTTTGCTTTAAACAACTCTTGCGAGTAAGATAGTGGGACACTTGAGAGTCCCATGGGAAATTAACGAAAAGTACAAAGGCTATTTGGATTCAAGGGTTTTTTCCTATTCGTTTTTTTATAGACCTGCAGATAGTCTATTGGTAATTGGCCGCCATTTTGAGGATTTATAGTGTTAGGGGAAATGTAATGCTAAAAATGTCCCTAGGTTTAATATTCTGGATCTATATGACCAGAAGGGAAAACATAATGTTAGAACTGTTCATAGGTTTAACATCATGGGTGTCTACTATTCAACACCCAGCCCTATAACTTTCCTATGAGCCCCTTATGAATAAAGTAAAACCCTTATCCCCTCAATAACTTCACTACTATCCCCTTGTTTTATGCAAAACTACCATTCCATCATCCTAATTCCTACAACCCTAGCAATATTATCATGCATGGATTGAAAGAAGAAAAAAGACAGGATGGAGAGAAGAATAGACCAAGACATTTAAGGATGGGCATTGATTTACTTTTTACAATCCCAAACACAAACATATATCCGTATAGGGACTATGGGAATTTGGCATTAGACCGCTATGTTGTGGGTTTATACCGACAATGGAAAATCCTATTTTAAAAATGTCCATAGATTTAACATGATGGGTAATTATAGGGACAATGGGAATTTAGCATTAGGCCGCCATGTTGTACGTTTATAGCGACAAGGGAAAATCCTATTTTTAAAATGTCTGTAGGCTTAACATGATGGGTCTTTCTGGGACCAAGATGAAAAATGTAATATTAAAACGGTTAATCTGTTTAACATTGTGGTTCTCTAGGTCTCTAACTGGAATTTAACATGGAGGCTAAAATTGAGGATGGAGGCTTTAGGTCCCTGTGGCTTGCAACAGAAGTTTAATATGGTGGGACTCTCTGGCCTCTAACGGGAAACGTAATCTTAAAAACGTCCATAGGTTTAACATCCTCTTTGACTGACCAATACCTATTGATCTGCTATTCAGCACTCGGTTGTATACTATCAACACCCCACATTTAATACTCAACTCACCTTTTTTTCTATCCCTTTATAACTTCCATATTATCCTCTTATAAGTTCCCCACCATCTCCTTTTAAACAAAACTACCATCCCCTTCCCATCACCATAATCTCTTCCACCCGAGCAACATTATCATACATGGAGTGAGAGAAGAATAAATCACGACATTTAAGGACAGGAAACGTACTTACTTTTTACAAATATACATATATCTTTTATAAATCCAGTGTGAATCCCATGTAGTTTTCGAAATTTTATAATTCTGCTTTCCTATTTTATCAATTTACTGGCAGCAATTTTTGTTTAAACAAATACTGAGTATTAAGTGAGAAAGATTGTTTTTTTCATTCAGTAGGTTTGTTAGAAATTTTGCCAAAAATAGATTACGTACACTGATCGGCTTTACTCAAGGTCATTTCGTTTTGTTACACATTTTGTTTATCGTTCGATGAATGATAATATGATGTAGGAGATGTGTTATATTTGTCACATTGTTAGATTAAGTCAGAATTTTCGTGTGAAGCTTCGACAGATTTTCTTGTAAAGTTATGATATTTTATTTTTCTATTCAAGTCTGAAAATAGCAAAGCTAAGATTTCCTTGTAAGGTCGTGAGCTTGTGTTTTTTTTTTTAAACGGCTGACCCCAATGTCAGTCCATTTCGTGACACATGAAACTTGGGATATAATTTCTATGCCAAACCCAGAGAGAGAGAGAGAGAGAGAGAGAGAGAGAGAGAGAGAGAGAGAGAGAGAGAGAGAGAGAGAGAGAGAGAGAGAGAGAGAGAGAGAGAGAGAGAGAGAGAGAGAGAGAGAGAAATGCACACACAATAAACAGTCAACGCCATTTCTTCTTTCAAAGTCAACATTTTTTTTAAAAATAATAAGATAGATAGCCATAATGTTCATAAAACCACATGTTTATTTTGGCATTGTTTCTAAAGAAATCATGTTCAAAACAAGTCAGTACATGTTCTAATGCGAATCCAAAACTGCGTTGATGAAGAAAATACACACAATATTACTCACTCACTTTCTAACCCAATCTTTGTAATCTTGCATAAATGAATTGAGTGGATACTGCATTTCTTTTCATAAAGTCCACGATATCGTCTTGCATAGAAGGTAATCTATAGAAATGAAAATATTCCATCTTTGTCATGCTTGGAACGTTTCTTTGTACATTTTAACATATTCACTTTCCCCATATGGGTAGGCTGAGACCAATGCCTCGTTTCGATCCAATAACAAAACGTGATATTCGTATAGAGATCGACCTTCCATCATGATACCTATTAATTCACCACAACAACAAAAAATCCAAGAAAAAAAAAATAACAAAATCTAACTAGACGACTTGGCTACAAAAAACGACATCGTTTCTGTCATGCACAAACATGAAGCTTTTTCGTTGTTGGTACGAACATGCTGACCACAAGATCTAGTGCATATATATCCTGCTATAGTACTACTTAAAATTTTACTAAAATACATGGAGATGATAAAATTACTAAACTTGATTAAAGCGAATGATCATGCAAAGGTTCAGTTAATGGCCCAACACACCAACCAACACAACACATAACAATTATGCATCGTACATATTAAACAGGATGGAGAGAAGAACAAACACACATATGGACTCAACATGGAATGTAAAAATGTCCATAGGTGTAACACTATGGGTCTCAATGGCCTCTAACGAGAAAAATAATGTTAAAACTACACCTACTAACCATCATGCCGTTTTGGAGTAACCAACACCCAGTTACATACTATCCAAAACCCAATTAACTACTATCCAACACTCAATCATCTACTATCCAACACCCAGTTATATTCTATCCAGCAACCAGATCTTTTATCCAAAACTCTGCTTGTAGTGACCAATTCCCAGTTATCTACTATCCATCACCTACGCTATACTATCAACACACCGTTGGAATTTATCAATATCCAGTTATCTACGGTCCATCACCCACACTATACTATCAACACACTATTGGAGTGACTAATATCCCACACTTAGAGTGACCAACACCCAGTGATCTACCATCCATTATACCCTTAACACGCCGTTTGAGTGGCCAACACTCAGTTATCTACTATCCAGCACCAACACTATACCATTAACACGCCGTTGGAGTGGCCATTGCCCCACACTTATTATCCAACACGCCGTTAGAGCTACCAACACCCAGATATTATATCCAAAATCTAGTTATCTACTATTCAATATGCTGTTTATAGTGAATAACACTCAGTTATCTACTACCCAACACTAACACTATACCATCAACATGCCCTTGGATATACCAATATCCAGTGATTTCCTATCTAACACCCCACACCTACTATCTAAGTTTACATTTTCAATTTGTATTTTCAATTTTATGGTGGTGATGTTGCTTTGAATATAATGTTTTGTGCCAACAGCGAAACTGAAGTAACATAGCCTTCTCTATACATTAAACAGAAAGGTAAAGAAAGGTAGTTATGCATTGTACATGGAGTGTTTGTTCTTGCTAAGAAAATAAGTTTCTGTCTGTCTGTAAAAATGCTAAGGGTACACACTATACCCACACACATACTTATATACCATCACACAAGAGGTGTAAGTGGTTAAACTTTTAGCTTTGTGGAAGACATAGACATACACAGCCCTTTTCAGAGCCCGACTAGATCTCTTAGAATGAAAGAAAAAAACATAAACATTGTTTTTTGAAATGTGAATATGCTGTACCATGAAAGAGAAAATATGAACTTTGTTTGGGGGGGGGGGGGGTTGTTGTGGTGGTGGTGGGATGTAAATTTGTTCTACCATCAAAGTAAAAAACATTGAAAATACATCTTTAATTTCTTTTTCAATTTTCAAATTTTTTATTTTAATTTTCAATTTTCAGTTTCAGTTTTTCAGTTTTTTCATTTTCGAATCCTTTTTTTTTTCAATTTTCATTTCTTAATTTTCATTTTTAATTTTCCTTTAAAATGTTAGGGTCTTGATGTTGCTTTAAATTTAATTTTTGTGCCAAACCAACAATTAACAAAGAGGGAAAGTAATATTTTCTGTTTTAGATTGAAAACGGCAAAACTAGTGTAACACAACCTTCTATAGACATTAAACAGGATACAGAGAAAGGAAGTTATGCATTATACATGGAGTGCTTGTACTTATTAAGGAAATACCGTCTTACTACAAAAAGATGCATACATATTTATATAAATTTGAACAAAATCACCATGCAATACAAAACCATGTTTTTCATCATGTGGACTATGGAAAATCAAAGGGTACCATTTTCATAAATTTATAAGAGGCTATTCGAGTAATCAATGACACAAAACATATCGGGAGTCAGAGAAAAATCCTTTACTCTCAAGTCTGGAGAAAAAGGTTCATTTTTGGGGAAGAAAAAAAAAAAACTTTTCGTGAAATGCATTGGTATCATGACGGAAGGTCGACCTCTATACGAATATCACGTTTTGTTATTGGACCGGGATGTGGCATTGGTCTCAGCCCAAATATACGGGGAAAGTGAATATGCTAAAATGTACAAAGAAATGTACCAAGCATGACAGAGAAGGAATATTCGATTTGTATGGATTACTTACTCTGGAAGACTATATTATGTACTTTATGAGAAGAAATGCAGTATCCACTCAATTTAATGCTGTGAGATTACAAGGATTGGGTTAGATAGTATGTTGACAATATTGTATGTATTTCTTTCATCAAAGCAGTCATGGATGATTTCTCTAGAAACGATGCCAAAATAAACATGTTGGTTTTACGAACATTATGGCTATCTATTTTCTGTTGCATAGAAACGTAATGTGTATCGATGGCAAAATGACACTCTACTAGATCATTCGAAGTCTAGTCTTATTCCACAACGTTGTCAACCCTGTAAATACGTTCATGTTTAAAATTTTGTATTTGTACATGAAGATAAAGGGACTGCCCATCTCTTCATTCTTTGTTAATGTTTGAGCTTTATTTTATTTATTTGTTTTATTTTGGTTTGATTTTGAAAGAAAAAATATTGTTGACTGGTTTGCTGTTTTTTAAATATTTTTTGCGTTTTTTTACCAGCTCTCTCTCTCTCTCTCTCTCTCTCTCTCTCTCTCTCTCTCTCTCTCTCTCTCTCTCTCTCTCTCTGTTTGGCATACAAATTCTATCCCAAGTTTCATGTGTCACGAACACGAAATGGACTGACATTGGGGTCTGCCGTTTTTAAAAAAAACCCCACAAACTCACTAAGTTATAAGAAAATCTTAGCTTTGCTATTTTCAAACTTGAATAGAGAAAAATGTCATAACTTTACAAGTACGTCTGAGCTTCACACAAAAATTGTAACTACAATCTGACAAATATAACACATCTCCTACGTCATATTTTTATTCATCGGACGATAAACAAAATGTGTAACAAAACGAAATGACCGTAAGTAAATCCGGTCAGTATACGAAATCTAGTTTTGCAAATTTTGTAACAAACTGACAGAACGAAAATAAAAACACAAAATCTGTCTCACTTGACACTCAATAACTTTTTATAACAAAGTTTGCCTCTGGTGAAATTGACAAAAAAGAAAAACAAGAAAGTACAAAAATTCTACTTCGGCTTCTACAGGATTTATAAAAGAGATATGTTTGTCGTTTGTAAAAAAGAAAGTAAGCTCCCTGCCCTTAAATGTCTTTACTTATTCTTCCCTCGCTCTTGTCTTTTCTCTTCTTTCACTCCATGAATGATAATATTGCTCGGGTTGTAGGGATTATGATGATGGGAAGGGGATGGTAGTTTTGTTTTAAAAAAAAGATGGTAGGTAACCTATAGACGTGAAAAGGATTTTACATTGTTTATAAGGAGATCATATGGAGGTTATAAGGGGATAGGGTAAACAAAAAGGTGAGATGAAAAGTAAATGTGGGATATTGATAGTTCACAACTGGGTACTGAATAGTAGATCAATAGGTATTGGTCAAAGTGTATGTTAAACCTATGGACGTTTTAAGAGGACGTTCCCTTTAGAGGCCCGAGAGCCCCACCATGTCAAATTCCAGCTAAAGGCCATAGTGCCATTTCCATGTTAAATTCCCCTTATGTCCCATAGTGCCATACTAATGTTAAACGTATGGACATTTTTTAACATTACATTTTCCCATATGCCCCATATAATTTTTCAACATGGAGGCGCAATGTTAAATTCCCCTTATGACCCATATTGCCATTCCATGTTAAATTCCTCTTATGCCCCATAATGCCATTCCCATGTTAAATTCCCCTTACGCCCCATAATTCCAAGACCATGTTTAACATCGGATTCCCCTTATGCCTCCTAGTTTCGTCCTATATTACTACCTATAGAAAGCTACTCTTTTTCTCTTTTCTTTCACTCCCTGTAGGCTAGTATTGCTAGGGTTGTGGGGATTATGCGTGCGATAAGGGAATGGTAGCTTTATTTAAAAATTAGATGGTAAGGAATTTATAGAGAGGAAAGGGATCTAACTTTGTTTATAAGGGATGGATAGTAGGTGTAGTTTTGACATTACATGTCCCATCTTGTCCTCAAAGAAACCCATTTGACGTTTTTTACATTACATATCTCCTTTGTCGCCATACAGGCCCATAATGTTAAACCTATGGACTTTTTGAGCATTACGCTTCCCGTTAGAGGCCAGAGAGCTCCACCATGTTAAATTTCCGTTAGAGACCATAGTGTTCCAAAGCTACCCCCTCCAAATTATAGCCGCAATGTTAAACCTATGGACCTTTCAAACATTTCATTTCCCATCTTGTCCCCAGATTGACCCATCATCTTAAACCTACGGACATTTTTAACATAAGATTTCCCCTTGTCGCTATAAACCCACAATATGGCAGCCTAGTGCAACACTCCCATTGCACGAAGAACCACATATTGAAAGTAATTCTAGTTATTTTCTTTTTAAATATCAAATATCAAAATAATGCAAGACACGATTGATGAATCCAACAAGGATGTAAGAAAAGCTTCATTTCACTTTTAAAATGAATTAAATGTGATTATAAATATTAGACTCACAGCAATTATTAAAGATATATTTTTTTAAATGTTACAACTGCAGTATGTCATGTATACAAACTGTGTACAAAAGTACACATAACTTGGAAAATCTTTTGGAACAGAAGAAAAACGAATTTTTATCTTTATCTCATTCATTTGCTTTCACTAATTGGAGAGAGAGAGAGAGAGAGAGAGAGAGAGAGAGAGAGAGAGAGAGAGAGAGAGAGAGAGAGAGAGAGAGAGAGAGAGAGAGAGAGAGAGAGAGAGAGAGAGAGAGAGAGAAGAAGAAGAAGAAGAAGAAGAAGAATGAAACAGAATAAACAGAATAAATGCATCCCCTTTCCAGCATTTGCAATTAGATAAATTGTGTAAAATTCATAAAAGATATTCAAAAAGATCTTCAAGAAACATTACCAAATCGTTCTCGTGGTTTATTTTCTTTGTGTGGCTTTCTCTTTGTTACACTTTCCTTCTCCCTCTTCATTCTTTCCTTCTTTACTTTTTGTGTTTTGTTTCTCTTTCTTTTTCTTCTTTGTCTCTTCTTTCTTTCTTTGAAAAAGCCAAAGTTCTTTATTTTTCATCAACCTACTTCTTCCGTATGTTTGTCTTAGTTTGTGGTTTGAGTAATATTTTGTAATATTTTGATCAATCGGGATAATCTCAGTTTTTTCTCTCAAGGCAGAATAAAACACGAAAAAGAGCGAAGATACTCTGAATTGAAATTTGGATAAGAGTTGCTGCCCTTTGATGCCGCCTGTAAATATTGACAGGCAGTGGGCACAAATACGTGTATGTGAGTATATTTGTATATTTTGCTTATTTTATATCAAGAAAAGATATTTTAATACGTTAAGTTGAAACAGAATTGAATCTTATAAAGGAAAAAGGTAGAATTCAGAGCACATATCGACACACGCAGATGCGGATTATATGCAAGATTACGCGTCCATAGGGGCTCGGATCATTGCTTACAATTTACCTATGTGCAATATATAATAAATATTACAGGTTGTTTTTTTGTTTTTTTTTTTAATAGAAATAAAGCAGCAGGAGATGTTGGAAAATTAGCAGGAGGGGTGTGAGGTGGGAGGAATGGGAGATAAACCTCTTTCTTGTGGTCCAGTGGGCAACGACTCGGGTGGCAGTTGGCGTTAGCCCCCATACGCTGAAATGGGGTTAGGGTGGCCAATCCTGTTTTCAGCTTGTCTGACCCCTTCTTCACGTGATTATTTTTGCGTGTGTGCAAAGGAGTGTTCAGTAAATTTGAGTTCCATTAGTGGCCACCCAAGATGGTGTTGGTATATCAACTCCAGTTAGATTGTCTTTCCTTAGTGCAAAAATCTGAAATTCGTTTTAAAATATATATTTTTATGTATTTTAGTAGGCCAACGCAATTCGCACGGCTGTCATATAGTTTAACTAGGAAAGGCTATTCGCATGGTTGCAGTGTACCTCATCTGCAAGTACTATTTGCATGGTTGCCATGTGTATAATTTACGTCTAATTTATGTATAGCTATTTGTGTGGCTGCGTTGTACCTGATCTGTGAAATATACTCGTTTTTGCAACTGGTTACCTTCAATTGCATATTTGCAAGTTATTGTTGTTAAAACTTTACAATGCTTCACACCTTTATATCCAGTAGAAATACAGTATACATTTTCAAATATTGAGTGAATCTTGTTGGTGAAAAGCTCTAGTATTGTCACCCAATCAATGAACTTTCTCCATGATTCACTCAGAACAAACAAATTTTCTTTACATTTTATGCTCAAATGAGTTAGATAGGTAAAGTGTATTAAGAGTTTGAAAGTAGCCGATTTCCTAGGTAATATCAGCTGTTTACTGTTTATGTTCTGCAGTGTTTTGTGTACATTTGCACAGTAAATCTGAGTAACGTAATTCTTTCTTAATTCCAGAAAACAAAGCATACACTTTTTAAAAAAATGCATAGAGTGGGATTCGATCCTGGATCTTTTGCATGACAGACATATTTCTACTCAACTACACTGATTGACACACTGGAAGATTATATTCTTGGCTTATGTTATCACTCTCTGCTGAAAAACATTCTGGAATGTCAAAGTAAGATTGAATTATCAAAATTTGTTCTCTTGGGAAAACTACTAATTCATGGACTAGCCTCTAATTGCACACCATATTATAATTATTATAATTCAAACTGTGAGGCAGACACTGGTTGCTGTCAGGCCTGCCAAGAGGGGGGGGGGGGGCAATTGCCTAGGGGCCTGCTGTCAACTCGGTTATAAAAAATAAATTAATCTTTGCAGTAAATATTAAAATTTGTTCCTTGCAAGAGTCAAAGTTATGGTAGATTACTACAGGTTTTATATACAAAACTATAAACAGGTTTTTATATAAAAAAAATTAAACTAGTTTTGGGCCCCCTGACTGCTCTGCCCAGGGGCCCAGAATTTATTTCGGCAGGCCTGGTTGTCATATGAAAAGTCTTAGTGACAGTGGGTACATGGCAGCTGTGCAAATAATCTTTTGTAAAATTTAGTACATGACCGCTGTATGAAAAGACACTTCCATTTTAGAATTGATAGTTCATATTAAAAAGGGTGACAAATTATGCTGAATCATCAGGTTCATTGAGATTGATATATTTGAACCATTGCAATATGTTCATAGTTCTTTGAATGAAATAAATATCTCATAATGACTTAGCTGATACAAAATCTACAAACCAGAAAGTCTTAAAAAAGAAGTATGGGCAAATAGAAGTTGACAAGTGATAGAATAATAAGGTAAATAAGCAAACTTGAGGCTTTATAGTAATACACAAACTGAAATCAATAATAAAAATAATCAAATTAAGAACAGGATGTACTGTGGAGTGGGCAGTGCCTTGGGCAGAAGATACGGTGTGCCTGATTTATATTACTGTATATATGCTGCAACTGTTACATGTTATAAATAAATTACAGATTTGTTTCTAAAAGAATTTAAAGAATTTGACTCACTTTCAATAAATATTTAATATATGTCAAAACAAGTGTATTGTATTCAGCGTTCATTATGTGCCTTTATCTGTTGTTTTAGGTAAGACAGTAAGCAAAATGTTCAACATGTTGATTATCACTGGTATTGTTTGTATATTGTATTAGTAAGCATCTGCTAGCCTATGTTATTACATCTCTGCTTTGTCCTTTCCCCACTATACTGCATAATTTACAGAACTCTGTGATCATTTGTTACAAACCACGTTTTGATTTTTTATTTACATGAAAGTCAAACATCTGCCATCCTCACTGCATTGTTAGCTCATGATCACCACTGCTGAGTGTGATCAATTGGGCATGTAAGAAAAGAGACTGAACATTTATGGTTATCTTTTGATGTAGATTGCATTGTGTGTCATACAAGCACTTGTAATGATGCTGAATCAAAAAAAGCAAATATCTTCATGGCTTAGACCGATCTGTATCAAATGGAAGAAGATGCTAACCTTAGTTGAATGAATCATCTCTATTGGAAGAACTTTTTTTAAAATTCTGAAATTGTATGTTGCACTTCTGGTTCAGATACATGGTACAAAAATTGCAGACTACCAGCTTCTATGAATACCCCTGTCAATACCTACAAATAATACAATATGTAATACAGGGATTTAAAATTTTTATTAAAGTCAGCTTGCCCAGGGCAAGCTAACTGGAAAATTGAACATTCCCTTTGGAAATCTGAGATTTCCCGAAACATAATATCCCAACATGAGGAAAAAAAAAATAAATAAATAAAATATGGAATATTTTAAGGAAATCATGTTATATTTATTTTAACTTTTGTTTCTGTTATAATTAAAAGAGCAAAAACAGACATCTACATGTATATAGACAGATAAATCAATACTGTAGGTAGAAAAGGGTTTGAAATAGCTAGATTTTTAGGGGAGGGAGAGAGAATGTTTAGGCAAAAGACCTTCAACTGTTAATTTAACAACCAATAACAATATTTTATAGCCAGGGATACTCTTTAATTGACGATGATTACAACTTTCTTACACATTTCGCAGTGTCATACTGGTTATTTTTCTTTAAAACATGTTCATTAGATTTAGAAACTTCATTTAGTTTCCTGTTTTTGCCTATACAAGATAGCAGACTCATCTCATCAACTACATTAATAATAATGAAAGCCATAGTGTTTCTAATGATTGATGTATACTCACAACTGAAGGATTTGTGAACTCTAATTTTATTAAATTTACGTAACAATTATCATCTAGTCACCTTGAAATCAGCAACATGCATCAAAATATTGGACAAGCCAACGTTTGAGATTGAGAACACTTATTTTTATCCATTTACTGTTTGCCAAGCAGTACGCATGTATCGGTCTCCTGTAATTATCACATAAACAACAGGTCACAAACACAGCTTTTGGTTGCTACATATTTGGTTAATCAGTCATGCTTTGAACAAAATCCTCCTGGTGATTAATCGTTAAGAGATGAGTGCCTTTTATTTCCAAACACACCTGTCAAAGAAATCTCATGAGTTAATTAACAATTAACACATGCACACCTTGAAATTGGCGACATGCCTGAGGCTGTGTTAGGACCTGAAAGTCGGCGAATCCTGGATATGTACAAATATTATGATTAAAATGTAACTGATAAGTTAAAATATGAATATTTATTTCTTATTTGACAAAACTTGGTTTAAATAGTAAATATTCCCATTATCATGTCAGTGCAAGAAAATGCATGACTGACCTTGACATTGACTACAAGATGGAAATGATATACAGTAGATGAAAGAAACTGTAGCCAGTTAAAGTAATAGAAGAATGCAATACATATAAACACTAAATAAAGGTGGTGATATATGTACTGTGGTGAGATTGCGAGGGTATAGAACTTGCAGAACATGAAGCATTACAAACGGAACACAACCCTCTCTCTCTCTCTCTCTCTCTCTCTCTCTCTCTCTCTCTCTCTCTCTCTCTCTCTCTCTCTCTCTCTCTCTCTTTTTAACTTGCCCATGAGTAAGTTCCTTGGAAACTTGAGCTTGCCCAAGCCGAATTTGAGCTTGTCCCAGGAGTCAGGCAAGTGGATTTGTAAATCCCTGCAATAACATAATATTATTGCAATATATAATAAATTCCTATCAATAACACATGTTCAATATATGATAACATTATGCATTATTTATAAGTAAATTGTGAGCAGTGATATGATTCCCTGTGTGAATAATGATTTTATAATATCCTAAATTCAAAGTTAGTGTTTATATTTATTATTTATGTAGTTGTTGTTGTAAAGAAGCACCCACGATGAGGCACTTCTAAAAAACAACATACATGTACTGTAGATGTGTATTCTTTTAAATGTAATGGTTTTGAATCATTCTGCATCAAATCATTTGGTTGAAGGAATGCCAAACTCATTGAACTTTCAGCTGGTAACCTTGTGAGCAGCTATCATGTTTGTGGACAATTGATTGCGGGTTGACATGGCCATGCATGATAAACGAGGTTTTGCCTAAAGGCCCAATATATTTCATTAAAACTATGTTATCCTGTTGCTTTAATGCTAATTGGAGGTATGTCCTGTATCATACAAACATTGGTCAAGGTCCAACAAATTTAAATACATGTATTGTAGATGATAACCCGGTAGAAAGCACATGAATTTTAAACAGTAGCTTCAAAACTGTCCTTTATGTTATTTATTGTCATAAACACTTATAATTCTGTAAAGTATTTTTCTTGGAAAGTTTTGAAGAAATATAGAACAATTGATGACAACTTATAGTATGGGCTACAGGACTTCAATATATGGTATCCCAGACACCTCATTCTGGTAGCCCCAGGGCTCTGGGGACAATATTTGGCAGATCCTGAGTGGAACTGGTTTAGGGGACAGGGGGACACAATTATATGAATGTAGGAAGACAGCTCAGAATCCATTACATCGTAAACATTGATTAGGACAATGTCAGTGCTACTGACTACATTGATAGCAGTGAGAAAATATATATGAGTTGCAAACTTACACTGCCAAAACTCACGAATTTACAAATTGTAATTGCCTTGAGACTTTTAAAAAAAATAATATTTGAACATAAAGACATGGCTGGGATATACGAGGATGATTAACTCAGCTGTGTTATTTTCTCCATGACTGTAGATGTACAGACCTTAGAATAGTCACCTGATTGGTCATTTATGTGATTGATTGTTTTGATTGGCAGGTCTGGATTCCTACCTTTATATGTGCAACCAACCAATTTCAGAATCCTGGCTTTAAGCATTTGTATAGGCACCAACATGAGAATGAGGTAGAAAATGAATTTATGACTTTACAAATTTTAAAGATGTAGGATTTATGCTACATCATAAAAAGGCCATTCAGACCATTCTTGCCATTCCAAAACAAAGTAAAATCAATAAATGTCGTGAATGTAACCAGTTTTGTATGTACTCAATTTAATAATCATCAATACATGTATGTGCTCAAAGCATAGGATATTCATTCCGTAGCAGATAACCACTGATTAACACCACGTGGTGTTGCATAAAGAATGTACTAATATTTATTTTTGGGAACTGACTGCTCACAGCAGTCTGTACACTCACTGGGCAACATTCTGACATGCAGTTGAGTAGAGATGATTAAAGGAATTATTTTGACCAATGTGAATTGTCTTTGCAGCCTACAGCTGGGTATGGTCAATTTTGTTTATTCTAAATGGCATGATGATTATTGTCCATTCATCCGAGAAACAACAACTTAAACATGAGATAGCCATGCATTGCATCTAATCTTATCAGAATACTGTGTTTTTAAGCAAATAGTTTCTGATAGGTTTTGATAGCTGTCAGTTAATAATTTGATGGCACTCATGTAATTTATTGTTCCAAATTAAATCTGAAAATTGAATGGGATAAATTAGCAGTACTACTCCATTCTCAAAAGGACAAAATCCAAGAGTACACAAGATGCTACTAACTGCTTATAGACAATGTTGTACCTTGAGTGGCAGATGTCAGGTGTCACACACTTTCTCATCCCATGTCCAAAAAATTTTGACTCCAGTGTGCCCCATGGGTCTGCTTTTTTTACCATTACTGCTAAAATGCAAACAGTCATTTGTCCCCATTACATATTTTGAAATTGTGTGTGTCCCGCAAATTTGGGAGACATGGAAACATATTGTCCCAATCTCACTGGATCCCAGGTACACTGGTTATGGCATTAGTTTCAAAAGGTATATAAAATAAATTTTAATTAAATTAGTAGATGCACAGATCCTGCCTTTTGATAAATTAAACCATAGTTCATGCAAGGAATTTAAAGGATGCTTGAAAAAGAAGAAAAAGACACATAAGGCATAACATAAAATTTGGAAATTTCTTATATGTCACCAATATTCACTGTAATTAATTCATTATGTATTATTATGATTATTATTATTATTATTATTGGTAACATTTTTACTTTGTGAATGTAACCAACTATGCATTAGATTTTCAATCACAGCATTACTGCTACATGTATAATTTGCAAAGGAAAGATGAAGAAAACAAGAAAATTAATACTGAAAAAGACCATATCAAGGATTCGCTTCTGCAGCTTTTTGGGTGGGCTATATACATGTATGTAACATAGGATTTTTAGAACCATCCGAGTCAAACTACTTCTCATGCAGATTTCTTAATTTTATAACAACAACAACAATAATAATAATATGATAATAATGATAATAAATACAACAGCAATAGTAATTCATGGTAAAATAAGGTGTCCTTTTGATCATGAGATATATGCATTTAAGTTCACTTTTTGGAGGATAGTTACCATGCCCTTTTTAGATGTTGGGAGAAACACTACAACTGATGTGGCTGCAATGTCTGTCTCTTATTAAATGTTCAAAAAGAAAAATGCTTATAAAGTTTTAATAATCACAATAACAGTCCTGTGAAAGAAAATGATACAGTTAATAAAATGTAAATGACACTTTGTGAAATCATTAGTGATTTATGAACTGTCAAAATTGACCTCACATGCTTTCTATTTTGGAAAACTGTTGTGATCTCAATTATTGTATAATACTGAAAACATTAACTTACCAAAATGCCAGATGTGATCATCCTTAAAGTTGTTGTCTTTTATAAGCAGGTGTCCTTTATAAGCAGGTGTCTGCTAATTTTACCAAGTATGCATTCCATTTGTCTTCCATTCACATCTGCATTTCATCTTTCATCTCATCGTGTTTCATTTATGGTCTCAGAAATACATTCAAATTTTGAGTCGATCACTTCCAGCAATCATTTCCTTTCATATCTTGTTTTATTAAAAGTATGCATTGATGAAATTGCAAATGCATACAATGTAAATGACAGCATTAAATTTATGAAAAAATATAACTGCAAAAAGTGTACAGTATATTTGAAGAGTACATTTTTTTGTCAGCAAAATTGTATTTCTTATTTCATTCAAATAAAGAGTGTACAGATACGACCAGTGATGATGTCATCACATCAGTGTTGGTTGTTTTTTATGTCTGCCTTTGAGAAGAACATTATCATGATTTGCAAGGGGTGAAACATTGCCTGGATCATCATGAAAAAAAGGCTTTTAACTGTGGAATTTTAGCTGCAGCTTGAAAATGATTGATTTTCAAATCAGTTTGTGTTCATGTTCATTCTGCATTCTGTTTGCATTCCATTTTCAATTCACTTGTAAAGTTACCCATTTCAGGGTCCGTAAGACAGATTTCACTGTTATAGTACTTGTTTATTAGTTCCAGATGCATGTCATCTAAACTAATGAGACTACTCAATCATCTGTAATTGCAAGAAATTAGAACCAAATAAGAACTATTTTTATATTCCCAGTGAGTTCACATAAATGAAGCTGTCACGTATAGCTTTAACCCACCCACATGTTCTTTTATGTTTTGAGTTTTATATAGATATTTGATTAATTAAAAAAAATGTATTACAGGTATTAATGGTTTACATCTTCTTTTCTTTTCCAGAGATTCCACTTAAATTCCAATGGACCATATATGTCTGTGAGATTTAGTTTTAAAAACACATGCACTTGTTTGTCTACAATATGAAGCTGTGAAGAAAAAGTGAACGGAAAGCTAAGACTATTGTGCAATAGATGATCTGTATCTAACCCACCATGTTCAATCGCTTTGTGAAGTTTCGTCGTGGGGAGGAGTATGAAGACCTGGACGGGGATGCTCATGTGGATATGGACATTACTGAACCAGAAATGCGAGAGATTGCTGGGATAGGAGAAAGTTCTGAAAGTAATTCAGTTCCCAGAGGTGTGTTTGACCGAAGGCAAGGCAATGGATCTGGAGACAACAGAGACTCTACAGAAGGTACTTTACCTTTTTATGCACAGTGTAGTGACTTTATGCCAATCATATTAGTGTTGAGTATTTTTAGTGTGCCGTATATACTCACATATAAGCCGATACCAACTGCAAACTGCATAGACCCAGATCTGCCGTCACATAATGCGCTGGCAGATCTGGGTCTATGCAGTTTGTAAGGACTAATCAGTAGAACAAACAACATGGACCCTGATCTGCCGGCGCGTTATGCGACGGTAGATCAGGGTCTGTGTTGTTTGCATTTGGACCGAGGTTATACACAAGTATATACGGTAGTTCATTGCTCTGGGAGAAGAGTCACATGGGGAACCAGTGCAGTCCAGTGCTGTATTGTTGACAATTATACTTTTGTACTAAGGCCGGCATGTGCAACTTTCTCTAGGGCACAGGCTGGATAAGCAATTTTTAAAACCACACCCTATAATGCAAATAAGCCGATAAAACCAGGTCACTGGCCGGATCCTGTGGGCCGTAGGTTGCACATGACAATACTAAGGGGTCATGTTACCAGGCGACTAAGTTGCCAAAAAAAATGTGAACTTAGATTTTCACTGAGTGACAGTAGTTGATGGCTTCAGAGATGCTCCCTCGATGCAGCTGAGTAGTTATATTGTTGTAGCCTCAGGCAAAATGCATTACAGCAGGTGTTGATATCAATCTGTCCACCAAAACAAACTCTTACATGTTAACAGGCATGTGTTTTAATAACTGATTGACTATTAAAACAAGTATCATCAACAGGAAATACATGAACACACTTCCAAATATGGTTCATGTGCCCATCTTGGTTATTACACCATTATTTGGGCCATATGAGTTTATGTTTTTGTAATTACAAACAAATAGGTGTAAATAGTCAATCAGCTGCCACTAGAACAAGCTATTTAATCCTTTTTAGTTGTCAGAAATTCACAAAAAATTGACAAAGTCCAAAAGATTTACATTTAGTTTGAATTAACGCCCAAAACATGTTGTAAAGTTGAGGTTACTCATCCATAACATCAGTGACTACTGTGGTTTGTATAGATGAACACTGTGGTGTAAAGACATCTGTGCATGTGATGTCATGTATATTTATAGGGGTTGTTTCAAAATATTTTGGAAATGTTTTAGACTTTTCATTTACTGGTGAAATGTTAGAAACTAAAAGACAATAAATTGCTTGTTTAAGTGGCAATTGATTAAGTATTTTTAACAGCCGTCAAACACTTTACATTGCAACTTTGCTGACTACGTTGAATGTTTTCATTGCCAGATAAATTGTTTTAAAATAGTGATTCATTGCCATCTTACAGTTTTTATCACCTTTTGCAACTTTGGTTATTGCTGTCGCCAACAGAGACATGGATAGATATTCCCAGAGGGGCACACAGGGTCTGGATTGGGGGGGGGGGGACATAAGACAAAAGATTGAGGGAAACCCGCAAGCCCGTGCTCAATGTGCAACACTGCTGGGTGTTCAGAAAGTTTGCACTAAGTCAAGAAGTACATATCTGTATGGTGTGTACTGGGCCATCTAGTACATATCTGTATGGTGTGTACTGGGCCATCTAGTACATATCTGTATGTTGTGTATTGGGCCATCTAGTACATATCTGTATGTTGTGTATTTGGCTATCTAGTACATATCTGTATGTTGTGTACTGGGCCATCTAGTACATATCTGTATGGTGTGTACTGGGCCATCTAGTACATATCTGTATGTTGTGTACTGGGCTATCTAGTACATATCTGTACAGGGCTGAGCACTTTTTTTTTTAACCACTAGTCCAGGACAAGTGGTTTCAGAAAATTCACTTGTCCCACCTTACTCTTCACTAGTCTCACCTTACTCTTCACTAGTCCCACCTTACTCCTCACTAGTCCCACCTTACTCTTCACTAGTCCCACCTTACTTTTCACTGGTCCCAAAATGGAATGGTAATCACTTGCTGAGATTTGATGAGATGTATGTACTTAATCCATAGACAAAAAAAAAAAAATAATAAACAATATAATTATTTCTTTCAAGAATTTAATTTTTCAAAAACATTGGTTGTTATTATTGGTGTGTCGGCAACTCTGACTTCACTGATTTTCTGCACATGCTGCCTAGTGTCATGCATATATTGTGCTACACAGGCCTTGTGGGATCCAGACATGTCATGAGACTTGATTGGTTCAATCCTGAATTTGTCAGTTCCACTGACAAATACACTGGGTGAATTTCCAGCCTGTGCCAGTTTTGGATATTGTTTGCAATAACTGCAAAACATCTTTCCTTCCAAGTCAATACATTCAAGCCAGGGATAACAATCAACCCAATGCGACTGAAAATTTCTGACTCTTAGTAGTGTCATGTTTTAAATTTTTTGCCACCACGGATTCTTGCTTATGTCTCTTTGGAGAAATAGCTACTGCACACTCAGTAGCAGTCTTAAGTTTTATCTCTCCACTTTCAAACAATTTTTCCTTCTCCGAATCGCCCTTATTACCTTCCTTGCGAAAATAATTTAGCAAACTCATTTTATCCACAGAGTAACTATCAGCTTGCTTGACAACTACTTCTAATGTGATCATAACATACATTTTCTCTTTTAAATACGAACCGAGATGGCTCATTAATTAGCATAATTATTTCGCTTCAAACGCAGTATCACACGTGGAAGTTAATCCTCTGTATAATCAATTATAAATGAAAGAAGTTCATAAAGGAAACCAACATTGATGTCGGTAAAGTACCTTTCATTAATTTAATTACACTGACTCGCTGGATTAAAATCATAGTGAGCCGCTCGTGATGATATGGCTTGAGTAAACACAATGTAACAAAGCCGCTTAAAACACTGCTGATTGATCATACTGGCTTTCTTTTGTTTGATGTGTTTTGATTTGCCGATAATTTGGTTGCTTAGCCCAATATGCAGTCAAGCAGTTACAGGATGTAAATGTATACACGACGAGGCGTAGAATCAAGTATTCAGTACACCGGGAGGGCATGATTAGCCAAATAAAGGTAGATATAGTGATTAAAGCACGAAAATAAGGAGTTGCCCGACTTTTTTAAAAAGCACTTGTCCCGGACTAGCCACTTGGAAAATTTTATTTACCCGACTTCGAAAATAAATAGTCCGGGATGTTGGGCTATGGGATTTGCTCAACCCTGCTGTATGTTGTGTATTGGGCCATCTAGTGCACAAAATAGTTTCATTTTCCTAAATGTTAACATTGATGTCTATAGAAAATGAAATAGTGGTATGAGCCTTATTATTTAGTACTGTGCAAGAGATTTGCATAGAGTTTCCCCTCATTACAAATTCATGCAGCAGAGCATTGTACCCATCCCCTCTTGATTTATCATTAGTGCCCAACCTCCTTCTGTGGCTTCTGTATCGGCCTCTCTCACCCCATTGTCCAAAGCTTTGTGCTTCCCCTATTGATCCAATTTACAATGTTCTTTGCAACTACATGTGCTTACCAACAAACATCATACATATTCAACATTAAAACAAAAATGAAAAAACTCACCATATATACTCGCGTATAATCCGGGTCCAAATGCAAACAACATAGACCCTGATATGCCATCGCATAATGCGCTGGCAGATCAGGGTCTATGTTGTTTGTTCTACTGATTAGTCCTTACAAACTGCATAGACCCAGATCTGCACATTATGCAGATTGCAGTTGGTATCGGCTTATACGTGAGTATAATTAGTAGTGTAAATGGAATGGCTCTAAATTGTGAACCCCTAAGTTTTATACTGCATATTCTTAAACCCCTCCCTCTCACATCCCCAGCCACTGGTACTAGCCCCAACCTACATACAGTGACCTAGGGGTCATAATGTAAAGTCCACTACAGTACATATATGAATTTTGATGCATCTTTTTGCTTTGACTACACACATGAAGTTGGCCAGAAGAGATTTGAAAATTTCATGATTTTAAATGAAATATTTGTACATTTGACCTTTGATGCTCTCCCAGGAATCCAAAAGCTAGAACTATTGGGACAACACTCCTTTTGCAAATGGTTACAGAAAGGCCAACATTATTACAAGAGTTTTAAGTTCCAGCCTGCTGTTTAGATGTGGTAATGGACAGATCAACGGATAGATGAAAAGCATCACAATACCATATCCCAGATGCTTTTTATAAAGTGTGTGGATAAATATACAATACTACATACATCTTTTGTTCTGAGTCAGCAGAAAGAATGAGTTTGATATGGCATAAAGATGTGGCGATGCTGTTAGGCTGATACATTTTCATAAGCCATGTCAAACCAGTTCTTTCCTCGACTCAGAACAAGACACGAATGTGGTTTTGTATTTATTACATACCGACTCTTTCTCACTTTTTAAATATTTTTAGCTTTACAGTATGAATGAAATTCAAAATGAACTGTGTCTAAAAATATTAACGTGCAGACATCAGAGAAGACACCAAAGTAGTTCCAATCTGTGGGGGGGGGGGATACAGAAATACAGATTGAACAACTGTATCAAATGCTAGATCAACCATGTAAAATTAAACACAATTCGATTGCATTCCTAGAGCTTGATGATATAGTGTTCTGGATAGCAATCTGCAGTAAAAATAAAGGCGTGGAGATTTCTGGTGTTTTTCTATAGTTTGATGCTTACTTATATTATTTTTGCTTCCAGAATGAAATTTCTTGCTCATGATTTCTATAATTTATTAAGTACCAGTACAGTATTTACATGTACTGCTGTTGCATATTGTGCCAGCATATTGCATTATTCCTGTTTACTGTGGCAAATCTGGGTCTTCACTTTTCACAACTGACTATGTGTTTTGCATGAGAAAATATGGTCAAGATAAGCCAGTGCTAAAGTCATGTTGGAAAATCCGTGCTGTTTGTGCATGAATCCCTTTGATTGTTAGATAGATTACAGTTTTTGCATTTGTCACTGTTAAGTCCATTAAGTGAAAGTGTCTTGGCATTGCCAAGTCCTCTTATCAAACAAACTGAAAAAATTCAAATTTTGCTCTGCAAATCAATATCACTTAATGGTGCCATATGGTGTTCTTTGCTCTAATTGCAAGTGACAGACTCTCTGAATAATTGGTACAACAGCTGATACAGCCAGCCCATACATACAAAATGTCTTGTGGTATTGATTTTTCATATCACACACTGTAAAGGAATTGCTTCTATTTGTCTTGTACTCGGCTCTGTTGCAGCCACTTTTACTAGGCAGTTGAATAAATGGCAGCTCTACATGCCATGCTCTGCAGAACTGGGATATATACCTGTGCAATGGGCTGCAGAGTTCTCATTAGAGGTGTAACAGTTCATCAGTATGTATTGGCATTGTGATGTTTTCTGCAATGATATACTGCATGCCAGAATATCACAATACATATTGCATCATGAGTGTGACAGTACATCGATGTAGTAGCACTTAAAGTGATGTATCACAATGTACATGAAAGAATTGAGAAAAGAAAGAAAATTGAAAAACTTGATGACTCTTCAATAAAAGTATTAAGATTTTAGAACTGTTCTTTCTTTGTGTATTATTATCCATTTCAGTCATCTTCCCATGATTTTTTTCTTTTCTTGTCTGGGTAAGTGCACAGTAGTATCACAAATGTCACAAAAAGGCGTGCATTATCATCATAAAAATGAAAAGAAAAAAAAATGAAATATAAATAAAGTATGTATATTTTGCATGCTTGCACATTCTTGGAAAAAGAGCAGGAAAGATGACAATTACATTTACTGGACATCACATTGTGTTGATCCGAGTATTGCCAATGGCAAGAGAGATGATTGCCACTACCATGACAATTAAAAGAAAAAACATCATAAAGATTATATCTAATTTAGAGATCCAGAAAGTGTTTTTGACCTCCATGTGGTTTGGAACTGCATTTTCTGAAAATGATCTGAAGGTCATTAAGGCTGAAGTGTTTAGAGACTTTTTAGTTGAACATAATGTTGCCTTCTTTGCATCAGAGCTCACTTCAAATTTTTTAAAACACATGTTTTTCAATTTGACAGTGGTACAACATGATATTTCATTACACCATACTAATATTTGGTCAAACTTAATAGAAACATATTGACTGCCTTGTATCAAAGCCTGGATTAGGGTTGACGGGTCTGGTATTATCCTGGATCCATCCCATAATCCATCTGTCAATGCTTGTTACCTCTCTAAAGGCCATATTAAATTTTTGATCCAACTTTGATCAAACTTGGAATATATGCTTATGTCATCAAGATATTAGATGAGTTTGTTAATGAGCAGGATTCACCATATTAATGACAGACCTGGGGTAATTATAAACTGTGTCATCTATACTTGCTCATAAGTCCAACTGCAAACTGCACAGACCCAAATCTGCAATTGCATAATTTGCCAGTTAGTTGGAGCACTCAGTAGAACAAATAACACAGACCCTGATCTGCTGGCACATTATGCACCAGCAGATCAGGGTCTGTATTTTTTTCAGTTGGACTCAACTTATAAGCGAGTATATATGGTAATTATAATCATGTATAACTGATTGCTGATTAAGTAATCAGGTTCAGTATTAATTATGCATTGTTTTGATTACAGGCAATTATAATGTAATCATTTGCAATCAACAATACCCTGTAATCAAGATTATTTACTGATTACAACATGATTACAGGCAATTATAATGTAATCATTTGCAATCAACAATACCCTGTAATCAAGATTATTTACTGATTACAACATGATTACAGGCAATTATAATCATTTGCAATCAACAATACCCTGTAATCAAGATTATTTACTGATTACAACATGATTACAGTTTGATGAACAACTTTAACTTGACTGATTTTAAGTTCTGTCTGTAGTTAAATTTAGAGGTTTTTGCATTTTATATCAAAATGTTATGATAACAAGTCTACAACTGGTCTCATTTGCCTTTTTTTTATGTAAGCAAATATTGTACTACTACAAGAAATGTTCTCATGATAATAAATTAAGTTCCAGTCCATATACATTTATTTATCCATGAAAATAAACTCAAACCATATTTGCAGTTGAATCATACAATATTGCATGTGCTGAGGGTCGAAGATAATTTGGTTATGTTAAATTGGAATTAAGAGGATTTTTAGTGCCTATCAATAACCTCTCATATGACAAAGTCCTGGCAGAGAATGAATGGAACTAAAAAGATGTTCAATAGATACAGTGTATTGAAATAAAAATAATTCTTAATCAGTGTTTGATTGGTTCTGATGAAGTGACCATTGTTCTTTAAATCAAAACCGATTGCCCTATAAGACCATGACTCCATTTATGCAAGGAACAGTTAATACATGTACCGTATATACTCGCGTATAAGCTAGGTCCAAATGCAAACAACATAGATCCTGATCTGCCATTACATAATGTGCTGGCAGATCAGGGTCTATTTTGTTTGTTTTGCTGATTAGTCCTTACAAACTGCTTAGACCCAGATCTGCCAGCGCATTCTGCAATGGTAGATCTGGGTCTATGCAGTTTGCAGTTGGTATTAGCTTATACATGAGTATATACAGTGATTATTTCTTATTTAGATGCATTACATGACCATAACATGTTAGAATACCCACTACCTTGCAAATCAAGCCCTCACAAGCAAAAAGTGATGTTAACCACATCTATTGGCTTGTTTTATCAATAAATATGTTAAAAAGTTGTCTGTTTGTGAAGACAGAAGTCTGATAGAGTGGACTCAACATGGATAGAAGTATTGATGCCAAATATTATCAGTCACCAAGTACTACTTCCACTCATGTCTGGTCAGCATGCCGTCACAAGAGGCCTTGCATATGCCTTCCATTTTGTGCCATTAAACCAGTTTGAGCTACCCTTCTGAGTTTTCTCATCACTGGGAAGTACACTCTATTTTTCTTACTGATTTTCACACTGTTCTCATCGTAGCAGTGGCGTAGTGAGGGGATGCCAAGGAAGCGGTGCCCTGGGCAGCATTTTCTAGGGGGTGGCAATTTGGTAAGAGTACCGTATATATCATAAATAATACGAACATAGTGGGGGCATAATTTTGGTAGTTGGCCCTGGGCGGCACTTTGCCTCGCTATGCCACTGCATCGTAGACAAATATTTTACACTTCATTTGTCTACTTTAGCATACAGTATGCTAATCAGCACCATCTTAATTGCCTGCCCTAATAGTCAATCGCACTTAAAAGTCATTTCAGTACTTTACCTTTGTGTAAGTTATGTCTAGTAAATGATCATTTATTCCTAGAAATAAGATCATTTCTGTAATTTTCTCTAGCATTTATCTTGATTCATATTATCCATTTCATTGTAAGCTTAATATGAAGCTTGACTGATTTCACCTGTATATGCCATTGCATTGCTGTCTCTAATTTACAGATAACAATGGGCAGGATTCAGTGTGTGGTCTGTAAGAAATTAAAGCTGGCTAAGATAATCATCTCACTTGAATTAGGTGATTGGACTATATTTGTGATATTTGCCTGAAGAGGGATGGGCGACAATTATGGAGAATCAGTTGACCAAAGCTAACAAGAAAGCCAAGAAATACTTCCATAAAGATGCAGATGCCATCATTATTTCTGCCTATACTGCCTCAGTTGCCATCTTTCTCATATCTCAGTCACTTGAGGCAGAAAGATTGCCAGTTTCTAAGGTTTCTAAGAGAGTCCAGAAATCTTTGCCATTTGGGACCTCCTATACAGTCCTTGTCCTGCTGATTCCCACAGTGCCACAGTCAGATCATACCAACACTGAGCAAACTACTGGATCAGTACCAGCATGATATGGCAGCCCACACTGTTAGTCCTGGTCAACCCATCACCTCATGGCTTTGGTACTGGTTATAATGATCAATCACTTGATAGCCAGTATGAAACCTTGGCACCAGATGTAAAGCTGACCCTGGACCTCATCCACTCTAGTCCCAGTGCAGTTTTGACTTGTGCCCTTTTTGACTGGGACTAATACAGTGATCTGTTTTCGCAGGACCTGGTCGTGCCACTTCAAGTCCCTCTTTCCATGTATGCCCAGCACAATTGGCACCAGATTTGGTGAATGAGTTCCGTACAATATCCAGCACCAGACCTATGAAGGTGTTGCAATTCAACACCAGACAGGTATGTCCCAGCTCTATTGTTACCATGTATCGGCTATGGAGATTTCCATTTCTGGATACATGGTACCTGCATCAGACTTTTGACAACAATGTAATTAAATGCCTCTACCAAATATACTGGCTGCCATGTATGGCTTATCATGTGCTAAAAATGGCATTAAACCACAAAAATTACAAATCTGCATGCAGGGTACATTTATCACATGTCTGTCCATGTGTCTTCTTATTAGTAAAAATATTCCTCTTATTTCAGAAACTTTCACCCTACAACAGGCCATTGACAATATAGGATTTGGAAAGTTCCAGATCAAGCTGTCCATCCTGACTGGTTTTGCTTGGGTAGGTACAGAACATGTAATTTATTCTTAATGTTTCAACCTAAAACTATGACTAGTGAATTTGAAACTAAAAATTTTTCTTTCCATAATGTATTTTTCAAATGTTTTTACCCCCTTGAAAGTGCAAATGACCAAAAATATCTTCACTTTAGAATTAGAAACTTAAATTTCCAATATGTAGAACATTTTTCAAACTTTTTGTAGAACATTATATGTAGATTTAAAAAATGCTTTTCTAGTAAAATTTACTCCCACTAAATTCCCACAATTTATCATTAAAATTAATGAAAGCTTTGAGTATAAAAAATTAGAGGCTGCATTACCTTCCTTGACTAAGGCTTGGTTTCCTGTTATGTGTGACATCATTCAAAAACGAGTCAAAACAGCCAAAAATGTAGTAGTGTATTGATTGCACAGTCATTTGAAATAAAAAGCATGAATTTTGTGTAGTTTATGGTCACAGTTAGTGATTAAAAATAGAAATGGCTATTGCAACTTTTTAAAACTCGACTGGTTATAGATTTTAAGAGCTTATGGGATGGAATGTTGTCTGTCATCCGTCCATCCATCTTTTAACACAAGTTTGTTATCACTATTCCCCTGAAACTACTTGGAGTATTGCCGTGAAACTATATGCACATGTTCATCCCATGGTCTAGTAGGTACTACGGTAAATGAAAATGGTGTCACTAGGACATCCATCTTGAAAACCTTGTTATCACAGCTTTCCTTAATGGATGGTCATATCAACATGGGGTTTTCACTAAAAGATTTCTTATGATGTCTAGTTGGTCCTATATGAAAATAGTGCCAATCTGACATCCAAGATGGCCTCCATGCAAAATCTTATTGTTACTCTTCTTGAATAGAAAGTCATATCAACATTGGGTTTCACCAGAAGACTTCTTATGATGTCTAGTTTGTCTCAAATGAAAATGGTGCTGATCTGATATCCAGTATGGCCACCATGGCAGCCATCTTGAAAATCTTATCGCTACTCAGCCTAAATGGAAAGTCATATAGACATGTGGTTTTTGCTGGAAGACTTTTTATGATGTCTAATTGGTCACAAATGAAAATAGTGCCAATCTGACCACCATTGTGGCCATCTTGAATATCTAGTTATCACTACTCCTCCTAAATGGATGGTCATATCGACATGGATTTTCACCATAAGACTTTTTGTGATGTCTACTTTGTCCTAAATGAAAATGCTGCCAATCTGACATCTGTTAGGCCACCATGGCTGCTATCTTGAAAATCTTGTTATACACTGTAGCTACTCCTTAATGGAAAGTCATATCGATATTGGGTTTTGACAAGAACACTTCTAATGATGTCCAGCTGTTCCTGAATGAAAATATTGCTGATCTGACAGCCAATATGGCCACTATGGAAGACATTTTGAATATCTTGTTATCACTACTCGTCATAAATGGAAAGTCATATTTTTTTTTGACATGGGGTTTTCACCAGAAGACTATGTAAGGTGTCTAGTTGGGCCTAAATGAAAATAATGCCAATCTAACATCCAGTGTAACCACCATAGTGGCCATCTTGAAAATCTTGTTATCACTACTCCTAAATGAATAGTCATATTCATATGGGGTTTTCACCAAGAGACTTCTTATGATGTCTTGTTGGGCCTAAATGAAAATGGATTTGATCTTTTATTGAATAAGACCGCCACAGTGGCTAATTAAAAAAATCTTGTTATTGCTCATAAATACCAGACTCTGAGGTGGTTATAACACTCAGCAGTTAAAAAGAAGAAATGTCTTATCTTGAATTCCTGGAAATTCTGTTCACTCGGTAGAGTATCAGTCCTTTCGAGGGACTATTGCTCTAAAAAGTGTAAATGAAGACAGATGCAGACAATAGGGACCAAGAGACCAAGCAATATTACCCTGTCAAGCCAGGAAGTATTATGAAGAACATTTCAAGTATTCCCTACTGCTCCATTCTAATTTTCATATTTTCTTCCAAGCATATTGCAAGTGATCAGATCATTGCAGTCCTTGTTAACATTGAAGAAGGATTTAGAGAGTGTGTGAGGGTTAGGTGTGGAGAGAGAGAGAGAGAGAGAGAGAGAGAGAGAGAGAGAGAGAGAGAGAGAGAGAGAGAGAGAGAGAGAGAGAGAGAGAGAGAGAGAGAGAGAGAGAGAGAGAGAGAGAGAGAGAGAGAGAGAGAGAGAGAGAGAGAGAGAGAGAGAGAGAGAGAGAGAGAGAGAGAGAGAGAGAGAGAGAGAGAGAGAGAGAGAGAGAGAGAGAGAGAGAGAGAGAGAGAGAGAGAGAGAGAGAGAGAGAGAGAGAGAGAGAGAGATTTTTCCCTTTCGTAGGGTACAGAAATTTGAACTGCAAATGCATACTTTTTGTTTCTTCCTTTGACTATGGCTTTATTGATTTACAGTGAAGAAATAAGGAAAGCAAATATCAAGTAAACATAATGAAATAATATGTGAAGATATAAGAGGTTACATTTAAAGTGGGCAGGGTCCCCCATTTATTATTTCAGAGAATTGCAGTTTATTTTTGAACAGTTATTGTCTATAATTTTGACTAAAAATAGGGATCTGATATTTTTATTTTGAAATTCTCAAGGTGGCTTATATAATATAAAAGTTTAAAAAATATATTGAGAATGTGCTTCATTGGAATGCACAATATTTCTGCAATTCTTTCTAATAATTGCCATCATTCATTTTCTTTTTTTTTTTTTTCTAATCTATTGATGACCATATTGACTGTAGAACTAGCATTAGTCATTTCAGTTCCTTAAATTTCTATAATAACAACGAACATGGGGTTTTCAGGTATAGAAAATTCAAAAATAAGTTTAAATGGAAACCTCCATATTTGGCTTTCAAATGATAGGATAATGATATAGTTTTTTGTTTCTTTTCTGGCAGCATTAGTGGCAGCATGAAGACTACAATGACTGTTAAAGTTTGATAAATTCTATGTCAGTTCCAATATTGAACTGAAACTTTGGTAGAATATTACCGTATACCTGCTAAAGTTTGTACTCGGATATTCTAGGACTTACCATATATACTTGCTTTTAAGTCAAGTACAACTGCAAACTGCATAGACCCAGATCTGTAGTCGCATAATGTGCTGGCAGATCTGTGCTGGCAGATCTGGGTCAGTGCACTTTGTTAGGAGTAATAAGTAGAACAAACAACATAGACCCTGATCTGCCAGCACATTATGCGAGTCACAACAGATCAGAGTCTGTGTTTTTTGCAGATGCACTCGACTTATAAGCGAGTATATACAGTATGTTCTGGTTTAATTTAATATGCCACCATTTCAGGAAAGACGTAACATTCCCTTTCTGTTAGGATGACAAAGATATAATTCTTTTATTGTCTTGCTTTTTGGGAGAAAAATGCAAGACATAGTGATACTGGCAGTTTTGGAATCAACGTAGTGTTTAAGTTTTAGGATCAATATCCGACGTACATGGCCGAATGGCCGCACACGTCGTTAATCTAACAAACGAACGAACGAAGGATCAATATCCTTTTGTTGTAGTTGGAATAATTCTTGTTTTTATTCCCATTCATACACAGACCACATTGTTTATGAAGAGTCATGGATTTTTCATGGAGATTTTTTTAATGTTATTTCATTAAGGAGAATATCAAGCTGAATAAGCTGACAGGTCTTTATACTTGTCAGTATTTATTGGAGAGAGAGAGAGAGAGAGAGAGAGAGAGAGAGAGAGAGAGATGCTTAAGGCAGAATATGATATACCTTTCTTGCCCATATGTATATTTCAAACTTAATACAAGATTCTTAGACTTTATAGTAACTACCACTTCTTGGGAAGGCTATTTTAAAGGTAAATTCTAATTTGCTTGAAGTAAGTTTTACAGAATGTTAAGCGATTTGAATGTAGGAGGCATTTAATGAAAAATTACAAATAGGATTTGAAAATAGAATACACACATTCAATTGATTTTTTGGTGTGTATTTTGTTTAGAAATTAGCAAGAATTTAATAATTGCACATCCAAGAATAGACCCTAAATATGCCTGTGTCATAGACTATAGTCCGAATCATTGATGAAGAGTTCTGAAATGTACTTTAGATGGGATTTGAAGTCTTGTGTTTCTAGGGACCTATAGATCGACAGTATTCATTTGATAAAAGCTGGAAGTGTTACATGCTTAATGCCCATATTGATTTCTTGTTAGCAGCACCAGCAATCCATAAATAAAATCCATGCAGATGATGGTATTGTTATTTGAATTACAGCAACTGCCTGTGAATATTACATTTTCATGTATTATGTTCACTTTAAAATTTAATAAAAATCAATTACTGAAGATTTGTCATAAAAGACCGATCATTTTGAGAACCTAATATTTGTGATGCTGAGATAATCATGGCTTTCTGAAACATTATATAATTTCAGTAGAATTTTACTCATGTATAGCCATTGATGGAGATAGGAATTGCTTTAATAAACAGCTAATGTAGTAGCAAAAATACTTAATAAAAAGTTAGAAAAAAATAATATGAAATACAAATTATTCTGGTAAGTATTATACATGTATATATGTACATACATATGTAACCTAGTTACACTGAATGGAACAACATCTGTTACATGTATGATAAATAAGAAAAAAATATTAGAAATATAGTAATAGCAGTTTCTTTATGTTTCTTTTAATAACTTGTACACATTGTACACAGAAAAGTCAGGGTTGTGTATACAAAGATTCGACAATGTAATTCTGCCATAGTAAGCCAATGGTTCATGCTAATGAAACCCATATCCAACTGTAGCAAAACTGTAACAAATCTTAGCTTCCCTTGGCAAGACCAGAGGACCAGCCTAATACATTTGTCAAATATTAGGGGACAGCCTAATACATTTGTCAAATATTAGGGGACCAGTCTAATACATTTGTCAAATATTAGGGGGCTGAGCTTATTATTAGACAAAGATATTCTTAGTAAATATCTGACATAATTTTGTAAAAATGGGGGTGAGAGTTGTAGCATGTATCATGGCTCATTATTGCACCTTGAGTGAACCCAGTAGACATTTTACCATCCCATACTACCAGTGCCCCCCAAATATTTAATAATCCCCACAGTTTGATCATTATAGGGAAGAGGATTTACATAAAATGTCACCATGACAGCTCAACCAAGGTCTAATACCATGGGTTTGTAATAGGATAAATATGGTACCGATTAACTTATCTTCACCATCCAAACACTGGATGGATCAGTTTTGACTTTATAACAGAGTTGTTTGTCAATGTGAGATAAAATGTAAAGGTTAAGAAAGGAAAAATCAAACTGATATGTTAAGGACATTTGGCCAATATTGAATATTGGACTGCATACATGTACAAACCCTTATTACTCACATATAAGTTAACACAAATATCAGTTGACAGCCTCACCCCCCTTCCCCTTGTTCAAAACTGCAAAAACTGGAATTTCTCTTGAACCCTTTATAAGTACAGGTGTATTTTACCATAAAGTTAAGAGAGAAAATAGATGGCTATAGCTTATATTATATTTATGGATGTTCGTTCCAGAGATCAATAACCATGCTTTTATTCAGGTTTGTACTTGTAAGACAAGTTTTTTTTAGCTCTGCTGGTCATAGAACATGAAGAGCTTATGTGTTGACCTTTTGCCTGGTGTCCATTAGTACAAGTTTGTTATTGCTACTCCTCCCAAACTACTGGGAGGACTGCAACCAAATTATACAGACACACTCATCGTATGGTCTAGTTAGTCCCAGATGAGAATGGTGCACCTCAGACATCCAGTACATGTATAACCAATTTGAAAATTTTGTTATTGCCACTACTATTAAAATGAATGGTAATATCGATATGGGATTTTCACTTAAACATACCTGCCATATTTCCAGACAGTCTTTGGGGGGTTTGGGAGACTCAGCAAGTGTGTTTTGAAGTTCCAAGGGGGTCAGTGCATATGATCCAAAATAGCAACATCGTCCAATTGAGAATATGTTATCTTTTCATATAAGTTTTTAAAAAATTGCTGGAAATTCAAATTTTATATATAAAAAAAGACGAAAATAACATCTTTTTCTTAAGCATTTAATGCACTTACAAACAAAAAAATTGTTTGTTGATTTAGCATTGTCCAACCATCACCACACACATATACACATATGTTCCAACACTTACATAATCACAACCAGACAGACATTAAATAAAAAATATACCAAGTTTCTGTCTTTAAAATCCATTGGACATTGGAATATTTTCCTAATTAGAGTTGGGGGGGGGTTTGAAGGTAATACAAGTGTGATTTGTGTTTATCTTTGCACTCGTTAGAGACTGGATGGTACTGTTGTTCAAACTTACCCAAAAATCTTGTTTAATTTTTCTCAGCATAGACAATAAAAATCATTCTGCATCTGTATTGCTGTGTGGGAGTGTCAAATATGCTGGGTGGTATTGCTGTGTCAATGGATGTCGTAAGCTCCAGAATGACTGATGTCACTATGGTGTTTGCAGTGTGTGCAAAAAATAAAATGCTCCCCTTGTTGCTGTGCTTTGCAAAGTCAAACTCCATCCATGAAATATATTTTTGCTAGGCTTTGCTCACTTTGCAGATGGCTCATCCTTTCCAGAATCGCAGCTGTATTTCTACATTTTGCTTTCAAAAATGAATTACACTATTCTGACTATCGAAATATTTTTTTGCATTTTATATATGGAGTGAAATCTGAGTTCAAAGAAATGTTGCCGCTTATCACGAACTTGCCAATAATCTTTAATAAAGATGACTTAAACACTCTCATTCAAGATGTGTAATAACTTTAGTTTTTCGACATGCATCTACTTCATTTACATAACTTCAAACAAATTGGGTTGTTCCACTTTACCTATGCAAATTAGATTAATGGGCTCTCCTACTGCAGTCTCCAAAGGATTTAACATGTCTACACATGGTGGCTGCTTATGTGTGACCACCTTAACTTTCAATTTCCTTATGATGATTTGTTGTATAAACATCCCCAAGGATAGTTTGACATGGGCTCTAAGCTGGACTGTTTACTGTTTATACAGAATACATGATAGGGTTATATATAGTGGTGGTCAAAATATATCTCTCTTTCTCTGTCTCTCTCTCAATTTTTTTTTTTTTTTTTTAAGTTTACTGAAAATTGTGTTTTTCAAAACAACAACAGTTTCAAAGGGTTTGGGAGTAAAAGATCATGTTTTTTTCACATAACACATCATGTTATGGCAGGTATGATTAAAGACTACCAGTAATTATGATGTCTAGTTGGTCCTAAATGAAAATGGTACTGATATGACATCCAGTATGGTCACCAGGGTGTCCAACTTGAAAATCTTGTATCGCTTCTTCTCCTAAATGGATGGTCATACATGTATCAACATGAGGTTTCACTGCAAGACTAATTATAATGTCTAGTTGGTTGTAAATGAAAATATTGCTGATCTGACATCCAATATGGCCATCATAGTGGCCATCTTGAAAATCTTATTATCACTATCACCTCCAGAATGGATGGTCAATTTGACATGGGATTTTCACCAAAAGACATCTTATGGTATCTAGTTGGTCCTAAATGGAAATTGGGCCTATCTTGAATTCTTTATGGCCACCACAATGGCCATCTTGAAAATCTTGTTATCACTACACATCCTGAATGGATCGCTATATCAACATGGGAGTTTTCACCAAAGGACTTTTTATGTTTGTCCTAAGTGAAAATGGTACTGATTTTACATTTGTTATGGCAACCAGATGGTTTCAACACTCAACAGTTAAAAAGAGGAAATGGTCTTGATTCCTGAAAATTCTTTTTACCCAGTGGGCATCAGGACTCTTGTTTCTAATATTTTTTTACTTTGATATGACAAGAAATAGTAAATGTGATTCTCTGAAACACTCTCATAATCTGTCATTAACTTCATTGGTGTATAGGTAAGAAGTAAGACTTGTCTTTCTAACCTTTTAGTGTAATTTTCATAAGGGCCTGGTATTACAGTGCATATATCTTGTGTGCATGATTTAAAGGAATTCTCTCATTCACATCCAGTTTGTACTATGCATGCACAACATCATTCCTTTGTCTCAGGTGGACTGGGCCCTAATAACTATGCTAATGAAAGGTCAAATAGTTCATTCATGTTGGCCTATATGAAGCAGTGAGATTTTTGTTAGATTTAATGGTATCCTGGTGTGTGTCTCTCTCACGTTTATACAAATGGTAACCAATCTACCATCAAATAAAATCACCACTAAAATTAGAAAAACCTTGAAACTACTTCATGTCAAAACTTCTCAACAAAATGTGACCAAATTTGATAGCATTTAGTGTACTGAAAGTGTGGCCAGGGGGACAGCAATTGCTCACAACCCCAACTGGAGTTCCAAAACCAGGAAAGAAAAGGAGTCTTACTGGATACGCCGCCTTAGAACCTTGAAAGCAAGAAGACTAGAAAAAGGACAACTACACGCAAATAAAATCATCATCTGTTTACTGACACCAATTTTTCAATTAAATAATTCATTCATTTTGCTTATTACTCACTCACTCACCTATAATTACTACTGTTTTTTTTTTTTTGGTTCTTCCTGGTGTTATTATTGCTATGGTCATTACTCACGATACAGATACAATGAAATATCCAGGATATAATTTACGGTTGCACCATTTTACATATTAAAAAACAGATGGCACTATAGCTCCTCCCTTTGTAGGTCAATACCAACTAGTTTACAACATCATCAGCCAAGTTGATGACAACTGGTTGAAACATCAAACATTTTCAAGCTTTTATTTCTTTAGAAATAGTCACATAAACTTTTGTAGTTTCAACGCGTTTTTTGTTTATTGTTTGTCTTGTCTCTGTTTTGTGTTTGCCTTTAACAAAGACTCAATGAGAGTCAAAAGCACTTAGGCTAGTTAAAAACTAGTTTTACAATGTTCATTGTCAGTTTGTTGCATATATACTCACATACACAAGATGTGTCATGAATCTTTTCAGATGGCAGATGCAATGGAGATGATGATTCTTTCCATTCTCTCCCCTGCACTTCATTGTGACTGGCAAATACCCAGTTGGCAACAGGCTCTTATCACCACGGTAACTGCTTACCTGTTTCATGGTAACTTAAGCTCATGATGAACAGTATGAATCATTTCAGTATAAATGTTTTACAAATTCTAAACATACTGCATGATTGCTGTGTAAAAGTTTGTAAAATGAACATTTTTAATATTGTACCTTATATGTATCTATTCTGTAATAAATACATTTGCTAATTTTTTTACTTGCAAAACCTGCAAAAACCTTCAGCTCACAAAATATTGTTATGTAAAAATACTGTATTTAAATTGTTACAAAATTTGCAAAATATTAGTCCATATTGTTTTAATGTGATCAATTTAAGGAAATCAAAAGATTTGGCCATCCAAATATGGTCACCTGTTCCATCCATTTGGAATGAACTTTTGTAAATATTTTGATAGATAATGTAGTGGTTTTAATCTTGACAAAACAATGAAACTGTTTATTGACTACTACTATCATTAATGTTAATATCTGGACCCTTACATTTTCCAGACACAACATTCTCAAAATTTTTAATATTTTTTAATAGTACATACAATTTCCAGACATCAAGTATGTCATTTTAAGGCTAATATAAAATATTTAAGTTTTAACATAAACTTAGGAATGTTTTACCCATAATAAAAAAATGTGTTCAAGTAGACAAATATTAGACAACTTTGATTACCCTAATTATTGCATGGATTAACTGAAGATTCTGTCTGTACACAACAATAATGACAGCTGGCACTCTCCAAAACTTGTGATCACACAGCAATGTGGTCAACATCTCCAACAAGCGAGTTTCACAAGTTCTTGTCATCTCAGTTTTATTCAGTGGCAGATTACTTCTAGATGACCTCATTTTGGGTATAGTCAGTTCAGTCTTCAAACCTTTAGTCACATTAAAACTGTACCGCATGATTAAATTCCTGAACCAGTCAAAGTGATTTGGCTCATTTGCATGTTTGGCTTTAGTCAGTTGATTTTGTTAATACATTATATCCATTCACCGAGATTAAGCAACAAGATATCTCACACTGTGTGAGGTCTTGCCCAGAGTTTACATAAAGTAATGATATCATCTAGGGCTGGTCACTGGTGATATTTGGGTGGTCATTTATCACCAAAATGGCATTACATGCACATGAACGTACTGATATCATTTTACAAACAAAAAGAAAAACAAGCACCAGAACTGCATCCAGATTTTTTTATTTGCAAAAGAAAACTAAATCATTATCATGTAAGTGTTATTTATTGGCAGACAAGGATATAATGCAACCTAGTTTACTAAGCCCATTTCCAGCCAGCATTGAACTTGTCAGGTGCATCAATACATATCCCTGACAATATAGTAATTAAATTTTCCAGACAAGATATTCAAGAAAAATTATAATTTTCATTAGCACATAAATTATCAGGATAGAGAAAAAAATAATTATTTTGTAATGTCCAGATATTTACATTAATGAAGGTACACCTCTCACTCAATAACTCACAAGCAACACAGCCCATCAATATCAACCACAGCATAAGCGAGGGTGCAAGATATATAGGGATACTAAAATTTTTAATAAGAGTTGGTGGCAAAGGGAGATCAGGCAGTGCTGGCAACTTTTATTAATACATGAAAATTATCATTTTCTTTGTCCTTCAAATATTTGTATCATGGGTTTTAATATTAATGGATATTATATCTTAAAAAGTCAATTAAAGTCTATAAATTGATGACTGACTTAATATTAATCAAATTGATATGAAGAACTCACAAATTCATGAATCGATAGAGTTGGAGTTGCCTCCCAATTTGGTATTGGAGCTCATGTATCCATCATAAACAAACACAAACATACTAAAATTTCATAGCTAGAATTACTCATAAACCACCAAGGCCAAACCCATCCATACATTTGCATTGGTCAGTTTTTCAAGATAGCAGCTTTAAATGTTACCATATCCTTCATCATTGATCGGACATGGCAGCTTTAAATTTTACCATATCCTTCATCATTGATTGGACATGGCAATGACTTGGTACAACTCCATGTTATTTTTACTAGTAAATGCAGTATGCATGCACAGGTCACACTTTCTTGGAAAACTACATTCAGATCAAAAAATAAAATATAAAATCAACCAAATAGTAAGAGAAAAGACAAAAATATGAGTGTTTTGTTAGAACTTACAAGCATTTTCAAATACATCACTTCAAATTTGAACAACAGTCCACCAATTAGACAAAAACAAAAATTGTAATGTCTTTGGTGTGTGATTTTAGCAAGAAATTAACTTACCCTGCACCAAGATATTAGATATTGCTGTGATGTCTACACCTGTTATTTATTGTAATTAACGGGAAACGCACAGTTAATTAGCTTGTCATTGTGTTGAAGGACCATTAAGTTCTCACCAAAATAAAGCCAGTTCAGCCACAGAGTAAGTAGAGTTATTACAACTGCTTTTTCATCTTTTTGATTATACAATGTTATTGATACCCTGTTCATTAGACACAAAACTAAGCAGTGTCAGTATAAATGTTTATATGATGATATATTCATATATTTCTCTTGCATTTCTTATTAATATTAAAAGATAATCAAACATTTGGACATTTAAAATATGTGAATATTGGAGTTAAGAGAAAACCATTGTTCTATTGACTAGTAGTAATCTGCTCTTGTGTCATATCTCTTATGTTTTTGGTTTTTTTTAAATTGTGCCAGAAAAGTAATTAAAATTTTATGTAATGTAAATTTTCAGGTTGTATTCTGTGGAATGATGTGCAGTTCAGGACTGTGGGGAAGTTTCTGTGATAAATATGGAAGGAAGTCTGTAAGTAGGGAAACTGCAGTCTAGTTAAGCAGTGATATATATTGTTACTCTAGTGGTTAATGCAAGTTTCGCTTCAAGTAAAATGAGGAACACGTACCTTTATCTCTGCGTGAATTATAAGACAATAATCTGGGTTTATTTGCAGTTGGTTGCATTAGAATAAATACAGACATGTATGGTAGGCCATTGAGAGTACACAACCAACTGCAAATAAACCCAGATTGTTATCTTATAATTTGCTGACATATAAAGGTATGTGTTGCTCATTTTACTTACAGATAAAATCACAATAACATGAACAAACAATTCCACATGGCATGCAAAATAAACTGTTACATTTTCAGAACATAACTATGGGGATATCTCGATCTGTGAAAGGACACTGAAGTCTTTTTTTTTTAAAAAAATGACTGATCTAACAAACTTAAATTCTTATCCTTCCAGATAGAATGGACAAGTCCCAATATCATTTAATATTCATGAATATCATCTGCAGTAATATCTTTCAGTTGTCTTTTTAAAACAGACTATATCATCTAAACTCCAAGCCAGTCCTGTATCTTGATATTGTGATTGTGGCAAAGGCCAATAAAAAAGGTTTCTGCACAGTAACATTAGCTGTACATGTCAGACCTGGACCAAACTTTGTGGATGGGTTGTACATGGGATAAGGAAGAAGCCTGTCGATTTTGGGGTCAAAATGTCAAAGATCAGGGTCACTGTGACTAAATGAAGAAACATGGGTTAAACACAGTAACTTTAGTTCTACATTACAAACCTGGACTAAACTTTTTGGGTTGAATGCCTTCAGAAGAAGGAAGAAGGCTAGAAATTTTGGTGTCAAAAGGTCAAAAGTCAAGGTTACTGTGCTTGAAAAATTAAAATTGGTTTCTGCACACAAATTTAAGTTCTTGACCATGTACCTTCACCAGAGTTAGTGAATGGTAGGGATGGGATCAGAATGGACATCTAGGATCAATTATTGGAACTTTATGATTGATAACACAGTTATTTCATATCCTTCATTCCTCCTCTTCTGTGACTTCCAGTGCCATAAATTGTACCATTTGACCTTTGTTTTTGTAAGCTACTGATCTAACTATGATAGAATTGGCATAATAAAAATCAATCATAGTACATATTGCCTGAATTCATAAATTTTGAATTGATATCTGGAGAAAAAAAAGAATATCGCAAATGAATGTCTCAGGAATAACAGCCATTGTTACCAAAGGTGCCATGACAATAGAAGTTACATCATTTGGTGAGCAGTGTTGAAACAAAATTACTGCTGTTGAAATTGGCTCCAGCACATATAGATATCACATTAAAAATAGGTTTGCATATCATTTCATGTGATAACTTTGTGGAAATAATGATGAGGTTACTAATATGGCCAAATTGTACAGTGATAAATTACCATGATGTTGTTCATGGGAACCATAAAAGTGTAATGTGTTATATGTAAGATCCCCTTATACTGGAGTACATTATACATATTATTACCATTACTTAATGTAATGGAATCCATGACCATACCTGCCTTATAAATGTGGTTTTGTGGGGTTAAAGCCATTTTTCAGCACATGATAGGCTTATACATGGTGGCCAGTATATCTGGTGGAGGAAGAACCTGGTAAAACTCCGGGAAGAACCACCGACCCACAGGAAGCTACTGGCAAGCTTTCTTACATACTCCTATTTGCCGAGCCCAAGACTCGAACCCACATGGACAGAGGTGAGATGTCAGTGATCTGTAAAGGCGAGCACCTTAGACCACTTAGCCACCCGGGGCCTCCTCTTGCCTTATAAAAGGGACAGTGTTATACTGAGGTACCATATAATGAGGGAACACTGTAATTGTAATACATCTGTTACAATTGTAATTGTAATACATCTGTTACAACTGTAATTGTAATAGATCTGTTACAACTGTAATTGTAATACATCTGTTACAATTATAATTGTAATATATCTGTTACAACTGTAATTGTAATACATCTGTTACAATTGTAATTGTAATACATCTGTTACAACTAATTGTAATACATCTGTTACAATTGTAATTGTAATACATCTGTTACAATTGTAATTGTAATACATCTGTTACAACTGTAATTGTAATACATCTGTTACAATTGTAATTGTAATACATCTGTTACAACTGTAATTGTAATTGCCTCCTCCTGCCTTATAAAAGGGACAGTGTTATACTGAGGCACCATATAATGAGGGAACACTGTAATTGTAATACATCTGTTACAACTGTAATTGTAATACATCTGTTACAACTGTAATTGTAATACATCTGTTACAACTGTAATTGTAATACATCTGTTACAACAGAAAATTCAGTGTAATAACATGGAATATTGGGAGAAAACTTTTCTTCACAAAAATGTACAGTTCTTTTTCAACACTTACATGAAATTTCTTATAACAAATTTATGTGGTTTATGCTAAGTATGTGTAACAACTGAATCATAAAGGAATTAATTTCGTGTCATAAGTGATGCCTGGATAATAGTATGTATAGACCCATGTCTCCTTTTGTATAATGCACCAGCAGATCAAGGTCTACCCTGTTGTTTTGTAGAACAAAGAGCATGGATCCTGGTCTGCATGATGTGATAGTAGATCTGGGTCTATACTGTGTGCAGTTGAATGTGGTTTATTCAGAAAGGCACATTATTATTCTTAGTAGAGAACACTCCTATTTGTTTGGAACTTGAAAAGTTTTTGATAGGCTTATCATTGAAGACGGGTTAATCATCAATGAAATGAATAATACCGTCTATACTCACGTATAATTCAGGTCCAAATGCAAACAACATAGACCCAGATCTGCTGTTGCATTATGCGCCATCAGATCAGGGTCTATGTTGTTTGTTCTACTGATTAGTCCCTACAAACTGCATAGACCCAGCTCTGCTGGCACATTATGCAATGGCAGATCTGGGTCTATGCAGTTTGCAGTTGGTAGCAGATTATATGCAAGTATATACGGTATATTGAATTGACTTGACATATTTTTATTACAAACTTAACAAAGACACCTCACTCCAAGATACTGTGAGTATTCTTTTGTTCATGGGGTACCTTTTTTATGCACCACCATGAGAGTGGTATGGGTATGTAGTGTTACACTTGTCTATCCATGCATCTGTTGGTTACAGCATAGTCATTTAAAACACTGTGTTGTGGCATCTGTGTTGCATGAAAATATTTATTTATTTTTGAAATTTTTTTTGTTGATTTTGTAAATGCTGCATACAACAAATTGAAGGACTGCAAAGCAGCTACTTAGACAATAGTTTTCCCATTAAAGCCCATTAAATGGGTACCAGATATACTCACCTATAACTCAACATTTTTTACTGAAAATTTGATTCATGCAGAGTAGGGATTGTCTTATAAACACCACATACAAAAAATTTGATAAATCTAGGGGTAATATTCGAAACTCTAGATGCTTGCAGTACATACAAATACTGCCAATTCAAATATTTTTATGTTTTCATGCCACTATTCCAATCCAGAAATGCATATATGGTATGTACTGTGTGTATTCGTTTCATGACAGTATTCATTACACAATATTTGTATCTACAGTTATTTGGATTTTAATAATTTGAAAATATTACCGGTAAATTACATATTACCCACCCCAAAGTGACGTATCTGTCAATGTTGTTTACCATTTTCATGCAAGTCTAAATAACCTGTAGTTGTATTATATTTTGTGTTTTGCTGTATAAACACTGTTTGTATTGGATGCAATACAAGTTTTGATTTGATTTATATTTTCTTTTCCATAAGTCAGATCTAATTCCCAATTGATATTTCCCAAGATATCTGCCAGTGCACATGGGCTGATAAAGTTTTGGTTTAAAGCAGCATCCTATGACTCCCTGTGCACATTTGACCTTAATCCCTTAGCTTGTAAAGGAAGTACCCTCTTTGTTTTCACACATGACAACCTTTTGATCTAGCTGCGAATTTGATACTTGTTCAGTGCCAAGTAACAGAGGGAGGTTATTTGAACTTATAGTCAAGTTGACTTATAGGTGAGTATATACACTATCCATGACTTAAAGTACTAACAACAAATGTAATTCCTTGCAAAAGCAATGCAAATTTATACTCGTGAAAATAAATTAAATCGCGGTAAAAGTGGTTGAAAATTATATGCAATTTCTTTCTTTTTCAGGAGCTTATTATATGTTCTGTCTTTACCTGTTACTTTGGCATCCTGAGTGCCTTTTCTCCCAACTTTATATGGATGCTTATCCTTAGAGGTCTTGTTGGCTTTGGAATAGGGGGTGCTCCACAATCGTAAGTTGTTTTATGTCACTATCCACAATGAATTTTTCAATGCATGTGCATGAAATTTTTGACAAAATTTAGCAAAGAACAATTTCAGGAAATAGATCAGAATGCTTATAATCAAAGGTAGATCATAAAGATTCCTGTTATAGTCAGGCTTCAATGACACTGATTCAAATATCTGATTTTGTTGCATGTCACTCATCGAGACTGTAACTGCAGATATATCTCAGACCAATGAGTTTTGTCTTCTAAATACCATGAATAAGGCTGCATTTACCAACATTTATAAACATGTACACAAAATACAGTAACTGAAGCAATGCCATTTTATAGAACCAATTCGAAACTCAACCTTTCCCTCCATCTGTAAATTAAACTTACAGGTGACATTTATATGTAAGCCATTGATAACATGCATGCTGCAAATCACTCAACTTGCAATTGTTTCATTTGCTGTATGTATGTTACCTCTTATTATGACAGAAGTCAGTTTTGTAAGACATGTCTTTGTTGAATATATTTGACAATTTATGTTACCGTTTATACCTGCGTGTAAGCCGATACCAACTGCAAACTGCATAGACCTAAATCTGCCGTCGCATAATACACTGGCAGATCTGAGTCTATGCAGTTTGTAGGGACTAATCAGTAGATAAAACAACATAGACCCTAATCTGATGGCACATTATACGGTGGCAGATCCGGGTCTATGTTGTTTACATTTGGACCCAGATTAACGCGAGTATAGATGGTAAACATCCTTCGGATCATTGTGATATTTGTTTTGTACTGCAACATATATGCACAGGATGAAACTATAGATAATGCAACTGGATGTTCTGCCTGGCTATGTGCATCAGTTAACAACAGTTGCACTACTGGGGAAATCTCAAACTATTAAGTGCTTTAGAGTACCTGCTGTAATAATATGGTTTGTTTCTATTTTAAAAATAGATAGCGGTTTAAAATGAACACTGATTAAAAAATATTTCAATGGCTATACAGCATTAAAAAAGCATGCAAATGAAATAATACCATCGTAACATTCATTTACATGGGCACCAATTTTGTAAACTTTTACAGGCAAAACTAAACTATGTTGTTTACACATGTGAACATTGCAGACTTAATCATGAAATAATTTGGAACCAATTATTTTTTCCCAAAAATCTGTCTTCCTATGGATTGTCATCCTCAGTATTATGCTGTATTTATTATTCACAGATGATCCAGAGACATTTCTTTATTTCAACGTAAATGATAAAAATGATAAAAATTGTATGAAATTCCTATTTCTCATAAGCTGTTGTCACTTTCATGATTGAGCATCTTATTAATAAGATTATTACACCTCTCTGGGTCCAAAAACATAGACCATACTATAAGCGAGGGCGCGAGTTACCGAGGGACCTTAAAAATTAAGAAGGGGATGCCATCCCGCTGGACATCGATGCCATCCCCGCTGGACATCGAGAAAACCGCAGTGGGGGGTGGGGGTAATGGTGCTGTTTAATGGCTGAATTCTTTATTTTTTAATTACATTGGGAATAATTGTCAATAAAGAGCTTTTTCTAATGTAGTTGTTTGCTTTTCTGCATAAATTACCTTTATTTTCAAGATACCAAACCTCTGAAAGATCGTGAACAACATAAGTCCAAGTGGTTTCAACAACACGTGTATGCGAAAACATTGTGTATTACATCACTGCTTTTTGTTGTTGTTGATTCACAACTAAACAAGATTCCTTTTTTCAAAAACTAGGGACATTGATTTCGGGAAACAACCGTCAACGTCGAACTCGATTTATTTATTGTTCTATTAATAAAATATGAATGCCGTGATTTCATATCAAGTAACAGTGAAACTTCTTCTCATTTTTGAGGAAATCCCTGAGTAGCAAGTTAAAATTGTTAAGTTCAATACAAACTCTGGAACTCACTTCTCCGTAATGAACCGTATCTGTAAAATAAAGCTTTTTATTCACCAAATACTCATATGGCTTGGTTGCCTTACTATTTTTGATCACATTTGTGAATGAGTAGGCTAATTTAAGGTAGTTTAATTATATTACTTACATAATAATATTTATAACAGTGTTTGATTAGTCAATTGAAATGAGTTGACCTGACACACGTCCGTGAACGCTAGCTCTTACTCAGGCAGGACTTGCATGCCTTTTAACTTTTCTGTTCTTCCACCCCCTTTGTTTGATTTTGTTACAAAAGACGTAATTAATGTGAAAATACAACACAGGTCTGCTATTAATTGAGTGTAACAACACAACAAATATTTCCGCAAGTTGGAGATATAAAAAAAAAAACGTTGATAGCTTGGTCGGTTGAATTATATTTTTCATGTTTGAATACAAGAGGGCATGATTACACTGAAACCGAATTAAAAGATAGAATTAAAACACATATTTTACTTGACAAAACTTATTTATTTGGTATTCATTTTTAAAATGTTGCCACCAGTAGGTTTTAGTGATGTTTTCATTGATCAAAATTTCATCGAATATTGTTCTTTATAGTGTACTGAGACTGTTGTTTGGAAAGAAAATTGAACAAAATATACGACTTCTTATTAAAAGTTTAAAATTTCATGATGTTGATTCAAATTTCTGGGTACTAACCACTGGTTTTGACGATAAAACGAGCGATATATCAAGGTTTCATTGACTAATTTTTATCGCGATTTTTTCACCTTCAACAAACGGGGTCCATTTTTTTATTTTTTTTATTTTTTATTTTCTAATTTTAAAATATGGGATCCACACCTCACCCGTGTTATAAGCAGGTTCACGAGTTATCCGGGCGCAAGTTATCGAGGGAGTGGTGTATTAATTATTAATTATTAATCTCATAAGCTGTTGTCACTTTTATGATTGATCATATTATTAATTCACCTAACAAATGTTAGGTTGAAAGGTGTTTTGTTCTAATTACATTTATTCATAATCTAATCTCTTTCATTGGGAAACCAGAGGGAAGAATAAAATGGTTGAATGTTGCTATTTCTTTCAGTGTGACACTGTATTCAGAGTTTTTGCCATCAAAGTCCAGAGCCAGATGCGTAGTTTTAATTGAGGTAATATCATAAATCATATAATAGCAACATGAGATAGTGGGAATTTAATAAATGCTTCATAAACATTCATTCTTTGGCAATACAAACATTGTTACAGTAGTTCTACTGTTGTTGATTTGAATAGAATTTGAATAGATCAGCATTGCTGTTTATTAGAAAGAATTGTAATCTAATGACTGATTTGCTGTTGATTTAAATAGAACAGCTATATTGTTGTTGATGTGAACAGAATTTTTTAAAGTCTGCTTTTCTTTCTAAATTTGAAAATAAAAAAATATTTGCACTTGAAAGTTTTGTGCTCAATAATACTTAAAAAACATACATGATATTCATTTCTTTTAGAACCATGTTTTAATGAATCTGCTGTCACACAGACTGCTTGTTTTATGTTGTGTAGATTTAAAGCAGACTTTACAATTTATTTTGCAATGTTATTAGGTCTGTATGGCAAATTTAGTCATGGGTACAAATTTGCACAATGTTATTAGGTCTGTATGGCAAATTTGGTCATGGGTATAAATTTGCACAATGTTATTAGGTCTGTATGGCAAATTTAGTTATGGGTACAAATTTGCACAATGTTATTAGGTCTGTATGGCAAATTTTTTCATCTGTATAAGTTTTCACAGTGTTATTAGGGCTCTGTGGCATATTTCATTATGGGTATAAATTTGCACAGTGTTATTTGGTCTGTATGGCAAATTTGGTCATGGGTATAAATTTGCACAATGTTATTAGGTCTGTATGACAAATTTAGTTATGGGTACAAATTTGCACAATGTTATCAGGTCTTTATGGCAAATTTAGTTACAGTTACAAATTTGCACAATGTTATTAGGTCTGTATGGCAAATTTGGTCATGGTATAAATTTGCAGTGTTATTAGGTCTATATGGCATATTTAGTCATGAATATAAATTTGCACAGTGTTATTAGGGCTCTATGGCATATTTAGTCATGCAGTATAAATTTGCACAATGTTATTAGGTTTCTGTGGCAAATTTAGTCATGCGTATAAAATTCCAAAATGTCAATTAAACTCTGATCATGTACCATATGTACTCTCTTAGAAGTCGAGTCCAACTGCAAACTACACAGACCCAGATCTGACATCGCATTGCAAATTGTTAAGAGTAATCAGTACAACATACAACATGGACCCAGATCTGCCAGTGCATAATGTGCTAGCAAATGAGTGTCTGTGTTGTTTGCAGTTTGACTTGACTTATAATTGAGTATATATGGTAATTTGTTAAAACATGAATATCTGTTGATGTCAGTAGCAAATAAAGAACTCAAGCCTTATCTGATCCATCTTGGAATTTATGTTCTGGTAAACATGAGAACAAATCAATAAGCTGACTTTGAAGAAAGAAGAAAGTTGATGCAAAGAAGCATGATAATTTAAACAAGATTTAAAAAGTGGACATGAAAATAACTTTAGGGAAGAATTCTGCAGAATCTTTCATAATATTAATTGCTGAATTTAAAACATGTTTTATCAGGTTATTAGCTGAACTGGTCATAGACCAGAAGAGCTTATGTGATAGCCTCATGTCTGTCATTTATTGTCTATCTGTTATCCATTGTCCAACAGTTGTATGTCTGTTAGCACAAGTTTGTTGCACACACATTCATACCAAGGTTTTGTTGATTTCAGATGAAAATGGTGCCCTTTGGACACCCAATATGGCCATCATGGTGGCCATCTTGAAAATCTTGTAATCACTGTTCCTCCTGACTGGAAGGTTAAATCGACATAATTGAGTTTTCACTGAAAGACCTTATGATATCTTGCTGGTTCTAAATGAAAATGTTGCCAATCTGATATCTGATTTGGCTAGTTCTACAGCCATTTTGAAAATCATGTTATAGCCTGAATAAAAATTGTGCCCATCAGAGCCCCAACTTTGGTGGCTATCTTGAAAATCTTGTTATCACTTGTACTCCTGAACAGATGATCATATTAACACAGAGACATGGGTTTTCAGTAAAGGACTTCTGATGACATTTAAGTGGTTTTTAATGAAAATGGTGATGATTACATTTGAACTGTGGCTGCCACATTGACCAGTTTGAAAATCTTGTTAATGCTACTTCACCTAAACAGTCATAGCGACATGAGGTTTTCTCTAATGACTTCTTATGCTGATCATAACTCCATTTGGGCAATGATGGTAGCCATTATGATAATCTTGTTATACATACTTCTCTAGAACAGAAACAGTGCTTTCATTAAACGGCTTCAAATCTAGTTCGTCCTAAATGAAAATAGTGTTGATCAGATCTCCACACATGATGGCTATCTTAAATATCTTGTTGTCACTTCTCTTCTTGAAGGTATGGTCATCATCTGAAGATGCATATGTCATCAAATCTATGTGCTCCTGCAATTGCTAGAGTTATTGCCCTTTTTAACTTGGAGCTTGATGTTCTCCACAGCTTTTTGTAACAGTTATTGACCTTTATGACTTACAGCTGAATGCAATATATAACAGAATATTGTGAATGCAACTACTCTTGCAGTTTTCAGTAGATTGCTCTGAAACTTATTATATATTATGGTCATCATCAGGAGATATGCATGTTGACCAATCAATTTACTTGTACTATTTTCCGAAGTGTTGCACCCTTTCTGGCTACTGATATATAATCATCTCACATTGTGTTAAAGGTGGGATGTGAATGAGGCAGGGGTATAGTTACATGTCAGCAAATTGCTCACCATTTCTCAAGTTGCTCTTTTGGAATATATGTCCACATGTATGTCTCTAGAATGTGCAGATTTGGAGTAACATAAACTCATTTATCCAAGCTCCCATTGATTGGGAATTACATTATTTTCATGGGCATCAATGTTTGTGGTTTATCAACAACCTACATTTTGCAGGTACTTAAATTCACTGACATGTCACTGACAGAAATGGCATTTATGGCAAAGATGTAACATTGGGTATTCAGAACTGAGGTTTGTAGCAACCACAAAACAATGAAAATTGATATCGTAGGAATAAAAGTGTATTCATGATATTCAAATGTTTTCTATGCCCCATTTTGGAGTCTGTTTACCGTGTATACTCACTCATAAGTCAAGTCCAACTGCAAACAACATGGAGCCTGATCTGCCAGATTATTATGCAATGGCAGATCTGGGTCTGTGCAGTTTGCAATTAGACTCGACTTACAAGTGTATATACAGTCGTTGAAATTTTTACTATATTTGTGTCATTTTTGTTGAGTCCACCTAGGCAGAAGCTCAACATAGCAATTATTTTGAAGTCTGTGTGCTTGTCCAGCTGTCTGTCCATTCATATCCTTAATTAAAGTCATTTTTAAAGTCTTTTATATTAGGCTCAGTGTTAAAGTGTTAGCATTTTAGCTAACTTAAAAGGCAGGCTCAGTAAAAAAGGTGTCTCTTGTTTCAGCTGTTTTGGGCTATTGGTGCCTGTTTCGAAGTCCTGCTGGCCCTAGTAGTCATGCCGACACTAGGATGGAGATATCTGTTAGGACTGTCTGCTCTACCTCTCTTGGTCTTCTCTATTTGCTGTTTTGTAAGTACAGTGAAATATTTATGCTTTGTATCCAATTGTATCCAATTGTAATTAGCTCTGTTAAGAAAAATATAGGTAAGCAGTTTTCTCTGTATAAACCTGTACTTTGTTCAGTGTTTTTTTTCCTCAATATTAAAGAAGTAGAATTCTGTAATCCTATAGGCTGAAAATTTTACGCACATCCCACAACTCTAAGCTAATTGGTTATTAAAGTACATGTGTATGATCTCTTCTTTAAAAATCTGTCCATAAAGTTGTACCATCAATTACTTTCTGACGACCATGGTGTTAACACAGTGGCTTAAGAGTGGTAAAAATCAACTTAGATCCCCGTCGGTTTGGATAATGTCATCATTCTGCATATGAACCAAGCACATGACCAGCTGCCCCTTGCTCAATGCAGTTAACAAGCAGTGTCAACATTTGATGTGTTCAGAGCCCATAAACATGATCAATGTGCGAAGATACTAACTAAACTGAAAAACAATGGAATCACTCCTTTGTTTGAGCCTGTCTCATGTACAAACCAATTTCAACCACTAGACTTTCCTTAAAACATCGTCAGTGAAGCCGATTGATGCTGAATGTATAATTGTGGCTTACACGAAAATGTGTGAAAAATCGGACCTAATTATCCATGACTTTGAGAATACTGAACTTGTTTAATTCGACAATTTCAGGATTATTTTATCTGACAAACATTTATGTGTACCAGCTGACTTGATTGACGTGATGTTGATTCAGTGGTTTTTTCCAAAATTCTGTGAAGTGAGAGCTTCAGTACTCTGCGGCAATTATTGTATATTCAGTGTTTCATTAGTAATTGTGCCTCAAGCAATAGTTTTAGTATTTTACAGTCATGTTGTTCATTGGGATTAAGCATGCATGGATAAAATTAGACATGCTTTCACCAGGATTAAAAATTTTGGAAGACAGTTTCACTTGAATGAAGAATTGATTTTAATAAGTATTAAATCTAAATTTTCATTTATAGTATCATTTCTTATTCTTTCTTTTATTTTCATTAATAACAGTGTTTGAATACCTTATGCTTGTACTCGTTTCTTTCTATCCTTACCTATCTCACAACATATCGATTTAAGGCAGTGAGTGGAAATTACAGCTACAAGATACCATATACTAGATACATGTGCGTTGAAACAATGTAAAATGCTTTATAATTCTTCTTTTTAAAAAAGAGGGTGAAAATAAAACAAACACGTTTAAAAGCTAATATTTTTAACCAGATTAAAGAAATGATGTTGATTTCTCAAATAATTTTGTTGATCTCCAGGAATGAAGCACAGTAAAAAAAAGAGGGGGGTCTTCTGTATTATATGTGGTTAATTTTTTGTTGGGTCTTTAAATTCGTCATTCAGGGCAACAACGAAATCCACACAAATTGGTACTCAATGAAAATTAGTCATACTACAGTAGCTGAAATGTAAACACGAATGGAAAGCAAACAAAATGCAAGTGGAATGCAACCAAAATGAATTCAGAATGCATTTCAAATGCAGATGTAGCACAAATGAAATGCAGATTTTGTAAAATTACCCATTTCAGGTTCTGCACTACTTATGCTGGTGCCTGGTCAAAACGCTTTCTTTAGAGGTTTCACAAATGTATGTACCTACCATTTTTGTGCCCTTTCACCAGTTAGAGGAATTTTTTGGAGTTTTCTCATCACAAGGAAGTATACACCATCTGTTTTCTTGTTGAATTTTCTCTCTATCATCATCTTAGACAAATACTTTGCACTTCAGTTGTCTATTTCATCATACAATAAGCTAATCAGCACCATCTTAATTGCCTGCCCTAGTGGGCAATAGTACTTTGCATTCATCTCAGTACTAGACCTTTTTTTGTACTTATATGAAATAAATGATCATTTCAGCAATTTTCTCTTGCATTTATCTTAATGCATACCATCCACATCACAGTAAGTCACTCATTTCACCTGTACCATTGTTTTGCTGTATCTAATTACAGGTAACAATGGGCATGATTAAATATCTGTTTGTAAAAAGTTTAAGCTGGCTGAAGATAATCATCCCACCTGTATTAGTTGTACTTGGTGTTGTTTGGACCATACTTACGATATTTTTTCACACTTGTCTGAAGATAGTTGGGCAACAGTTACAGTCAAACTGTTGACCCAGGCTAGCAAGAGAGCAAAGAAACTATTGCATAAGGGTTTCAATGCTATCAGTATTGCTGTTAATGCTGCCTCAGTTGCCAACTTTCTCATGGTTTCTCATGTCTCAGTCACTCGAGGCTGAAAGATTGCCAGTTCCAAAGAGGACCCAGCAATATTTGCAATCTTGGGTCTTCCACACAGCCTTAGCTCCACCATCACCAACATACCGGTTCAGAACCGACTACCAGGCCAGTACTGACAAGGTATCATGACCTACATGGACCAGTCCATAACAACCTATCACTTTATGTCGACCCATATACTGTCTGTTATCAATTGCCCATAAAATAATTTCTAAAAATTCATTAAATTTGCACATGTTGACAATCATAGACTCATCCCATCAGACACACAAAGAATAGTGTATGTTCGTGAGTGAATCTTTCCAGTCTCACACAATTATTGAGATCACAGATTTTCCACAACAAAAAGTTGCACTGCTGATTTACAGCAGGTTATACATTGCTGAAGATTCCCATGGACTTTATCATTTACTTTTACAATGTTATTTCAATTATTAAAATTGTATAAAAATTTCATATTTTTCATTATTTATTAACAGATGTAAGTTGCAACAACATCATTTTATGTCCAGTCTCTTTCAGAGTTCATAGTGCTATGATGCAACTAGATTAAAGGTGGCAGCATATTGATGTCATAATGTAATGATCACATAATATTGATGATGTCATAAAGTAATGATCACATAATATTGATGATGTCATAATGTAATGATCACATAATATTGATGATGTCATAATGTAATGATCACATAATATTGATGTCATAATGTAATGATCACGTTATTTAAAGCTTCAGAGTAAGTGATGATTTTACAAAAAAAGTAACCTTAAAATATACAACTTCCAGAAAAGTTGTGTTACCAAGCAATAGTGAACAGCTTAACTTGCTTTATATGGAAAGGTTTATACACCTTGCTTTAATTTATCATGTGTAGTGGGCCCTTTCTCTTTTTTAAACATTGTATATGACTTGAAATGAACAACCATTTTCAGTCTTCTATAAAGAATATAATACTCTTTATATATGTAAAGATTATAATGTATAAATCTTTAAAGATTATAATCTGTTTGTTTTAGTGGCTACCAGAAAGTGCACGGTTTGACATAACAAGAGGAAATTATGAGAGAGCACTTGTTACTCTTCATCGTATAGCCAGAGAAAATGGCAAGCCTGTGCCTCTAGGGAAACTTGTAGAACCATCAATCAAGGTAAGTACTGCTAGATAGATGCAAGGTCAGTGCTTGAAAACAGTTAAGGCAAAGTAGGAACTCTAGGTCTTGCAATTTTGTCCCAACTTAAGATGCTTGAAAAGCAGTGTTGACTGACTCATTTCATGGATAAATACCAATTTGTATATGTGCTATATTACATTTAACCAAGACAGTTAAAGCATTATCATAATCACTCTACAGAGATATGTGTGTATTACATTTAACCAAGGCAGTTATAGCATTATCACAATCACTCTTCAGAGATATGTGCTGTATTACATTTAACCAAGGCAGTTATAGTTTTTTTCTTATCAGTCGCTCTACAGAGATGATATGTGCTGTATTACATTTAACCAAGACAGTTATAGGATGAACATAATCACTCCACAGAGATATGTGCTATATTAAATTTAACCAAGGCAGTTATAGCATTATCATAATCACTCTACAGAGATATGTGCTGTATTACATTTAACCAAGGCAGTTATAGCATTATTACAATTATTCTACAGAGATGATATTATTTATAGGTATTATTTATTGGTACATTATACGCAACGATATGAACCCCTTTTGTCAAAAATAAGTGCAACTTGTATTCTTACAGCAACAGTAACCTCATTATCAAATTATATGTACAATAAAAAATAAAAAAACTCGATTAAGACATTTTTAGTGAATACGTGTATGTATGTGTGTCTCTGTGTGTGTGACAGAAAGAGAGAAAGATGAAACAACACTATATCAGTGTGTAAGAACATATGCATTAAGAGCAGTTTTTACTTGTAGCTTTTGGAGAGAGAGAGAGAGAGATTACAGGACGATTGTAATATGTATTGTTGAGTTACCTGATGATTGTGATCTTGCTCATGTACAGGAGCATTACTGTATTCCATTATCAATTAATACCTCTGAATAAACAGTTCATTCTTGTTTTTATATCCATTATCAGAAAGAACCAAATGGCTTTGCAGTGTTATTTACATTCTAATTAAATATGCCTACAGCTTTGGCCAGGTCATTCCAGTTGACACCTGCAGTAGATGTGATCAAATTAGTGAGGCTACCAATAGGGAAATGAGCCTACCCATAGGGTATTGTAATCGATCCTGTAAAGCATGTTAATGTGTGCAGTACTGTGTAATGACCTGTAATGCCAGGTTCTTGCTCATGTAAGTTTCTCAACCAGTGACATCTTTTGATCTTGCCGACAGAAGTATCAGAGCTTTGAATTCATGAGCAAAGATCAAACCAAAATGCCGCCTAACTACAGGAAGTGCACATGCACTTACTGATAAAGGGTAATTTTATTTAGTGGGAATATAGAGTTCATTGTATTTGCAAAGAAAACAACACAGCATGCTAAATGGTCATCTTGGGATTTAAACTAAATGGAGTCTATATGAATATAAATATTGTGAATATTTAAATATAAATTATATATCTTTGAAACTGAAGGAGTATGGTATGTATTGTTTTAATTTCCATTGACTATTTTATTACTGTTTTTTCTCTTTGACAAAAGCTTCAGCTAAAAGGGGTCAGTAAGGTGCATTAAGCAAAATAGCATGAAGAAGGGCTGAAATCTCTCTCTCTCTCTCTCTCTCTCTCATATCGGGGCATATTTTATTTCGATCACAAGATGCAATAAGAAAAATGTGCAATGGAATACCCATGTCCATGTCATGGTTATCCATTTTCTAATTTGTCTTTGCTAATACACACATATGTAAGCAAATTTAAACAACATATTACTAGTGCATGCTGCTTTAGCACAATTACATCTGATGCATGTGAATTTAATACTGAAAATCACATAAATATTTCGGAATCCTTTCGATGTCGGGTCCTATATTTTTTCGCACACAATCTCTTCCCCAAAATGATAATTATTTCTTTACACTATACTTTTCGCACTTTTATGGATTTTTTTTTTTCTCGTACGAAAAATTACATTAACATATGGTAAAGCAAATTTCAATGACATAATCCATATATAAGTCGATTCTGAGTATAAGACGAAGCCCAGACTTCCAGGTCAAAAAGTATCGACTTATAGGTCAGCAAATACGGTACTAGTAGAGTCATGAAAGTATGTATCTGTATGAGTAACATATGATCAGTTTAGAAGTAGGTAACTGATCTATTTTATGCTTTATTTACTTTGCTCATGTCGTTTCAGACACGTTTCCTACAAGGATTATGAAACTTGTTTTTGTCATACAATCCCATCATTAGTATACCAATCTTATAGCACGTCACTATAACCGATATTTCATGCTTCACTGACTATGGTCAGTTTTTAGAAGTTAAGTATATATCTCTAACACTATTATCATAGATTTATTAAACTAGTGAAGAGATGCATTTGCATGAGAAACACACCAGTTTTTAAAAAGAAGGTTGTTTTTACTTTTTTTCATGCTTCATTGACTAGGTTCAGTCGTTGCATTTTAGTTAATATCTGAGATTATTCAAGGCAGAATCATGAAACTTGGTGAATAGTTGTATCTGTAGGAAAAACCATGCCACTGAATCGGAAGCAGGTGACTATAAGCTAAATGTCACACTTCTTTTTATTTTACTTTTGTGTCCAGTTAGCTTCTCAAACACTATTCATTAAAGGGTAATGAAAAATGATACAGAATGCATATCAAAGAGAAGTGCACCAGGGTGCCTTAGTCTAGTTGTGGACACGCAATTGCTGGATTGATGCTAATTTTTTTAAAAAATTAAGCTGAAAAATGGAATTATATTTGCAAGCCAGCCTTTATTTTTTTGTTAAATCCCTACAATTTTTTTTTTAAATTGCCCATATTTCAGAAGTAGGTATTTACTTCTTAATTTTAATTTCTAGAATAGACCCTTTGTTACTCTGACTCAAATTTCACACTACAGCTTTGGTTAGGTTTGCATGCAGGTTGATTTCTCAGATGTTATCCATTGCATGATTATTAAGCTTGGAGAAGGGATTACTTTCTATAAGTAATACATTACTGTACCATAAATAGACCATTATGACATAGTTCATGCTTGAATTTACATTGTAAATGTAGTGTAGTCACCAGAGATCTTGTCCATTTATGGAATATTGTACTTGTACAAAAATTTATTATTGACAATCAGGAAAACCTATGCATTGTAAGTGTCCTTTGTCAGTGTGTCATTTTTTGAACAGTTGAACTGTGTAATCCTATAACAGCTTTTGTGACTGATTCTAAAGTACCATATATACTCGCATATAATCTGGGTCCAAATGCAAACAACATAGACCCTGATCTGCTGTCGCATAATGCACTGGCAGATCAGGGTCTATCTTGTTTGCTTACTGATTAGTCCTTACAAACTGCATAGACCCAGATCTGTTGTCGCATTTATGCGACAACAGATCTGGGTCTATATTGTTTGCAGTTGGTATTGGCCTATACATGAGTATATACGGTATTATGCCCTGAATGGATCAAGTTATGTAATATAAATTAGACAGTATTAAATTTGTTCATAAATATGGAATTAAACACCTTGAATGAGATACTAATCTACATGCATGTGCACTTTTTGTCATTTTAGGCCACTAAACGTGGGAACGTATGGGATTTGTTCATGCCAGAGTTAAAGAAAACCACTTTGATTCTGTGGGTCATATGGTAAGATTTTATTTGGGTCCTCATCCAGATACGGAAACTTTTTAGTTGATTGTTTATAGCCAGCAACTAGCTGATTTGCCATTTTTAAATTATTTCCAGACTGCCACCTGATATGCAAATTAATATTTAGCTCACATAAATATTCTTCATTATAAGACTAATTTCTTCAGTGCCATACAACAGTTTTAAAGTTGCATATTTTAGTAATATTTCTAGTTTGGCATTGAGATGAATTTATTAAATATGCATTTGTTTTATTAATATGCCTTGTTTAGCATTATATTACTTTTCAAAAAACCTTCTAATAATTTTTCTTGGCCACAGTTGACCTCTTATTCAGTCCATTTCCAGCAGTTGCTGCATTGACTGTAAAATAACAACATTACCATCATTTGTTCTTGAATAGATAATTAAGCTTTCCTCATGCTGATAGAATCAAATTAGGCCTCCATTTTTTTGTGCCCCAGAAACGATAGCAGAAGTGGGAAGTATTGGTTTGCAGCTGCCCCTTTAAATTTTGGTGCTGAATCTATTTTCGTGCAGTAACGCAGGGACTGCTTGACGTAGACAAATGAAATTTTAGGAGGTATATTTATAGGCATATGTAGAAGACCCAGTTAGATTTTCCTGCTTTTTAAAGTACTTTTGGTATTTTGAATATATTGTTTGCTTTTGCACTTTTTGACATTTAAGTGCAAACTTTGCTTAGCACAGTTATGCAGAAAAGTCAGTGAAAACTTTGTTAGTACAATTACACAGAAACAACAAAATTAAGGTGAATGATTTGGTTTGGTGCTTTACAGCACAGCAACATAAGTAGGTTATTTAGTGCCAGGGCAATTGGAGTAAAGTGCCTTGCCCAAGGACACTCCACGATCGCTGACCCAGGCTGGTCAGATGGTAGGATTTGAACCTGCACCCTTTTGGTTATGAGTCCAGCATGCCACCATGGCTCATCTAAGGTGAATGAAGTTTATAAGCATGTTAATATACTAATGTACATGTTCTGATTAGATTTTCATGCCATTAAGCAATATTTTGTTCACAGTAATTTTTTTGCACTTTTGGACATCTACTTTTATTTAGTACAAACCCATGTCAGCTCAGTTAATCAAGATATTGATTAACCTAGACAAAGAAACTTTAGTATGTCTGTTTTTATGCATGCATATGTAAATTACTTCATCCGATTTTCATGCCATTTAAGAAATTTGTTCATGTTTTATCAGTCTTTTTATACACCTGCTATGAGGTGGAGCATATTATGGTATTATGTCCATCTGTTCAGCTCTCTGTACCTATTTCGTTTCCGTACAATAAGTCCATACCTGCCAACCATTACACTTTTGGCATAATCATTATCCTATGTTTCACTCAATTCCATCTTATCCTCGCCTGTGAATGGATTAGACTTATTTATAAGAATATGAGTGAAGGATTAGACTTGTTTATAAGAATATGAGTGATGGATTAGACTTGTTTATAAGAATATGAGTGATGGATTAGACTTATTTATAAGAATATGAGTGATGGATTAGACTTATTTATTAGAATATGAGTGATGGATTAGACTTGTTTATAAGAATATGAGTGATTGATTAGACTTGTTTATAAAAATATGAGTGATGGATTAGACTTGTTTATAAGAATATGAGTGATGGATTAGACTTGTTTATAAAAATATGAGTGATGGATTAGACTTGTTTATAAAAATATGAGTGATGGATTAGACTTGTTTATAAGAATATGAGTGATGGATTAGACTTGTTTATAAGAATATGAGTGATGGATTAGACTTGTTTATAAGAATATGAGTGATGGATTAGACTTGTTTATAAGAATATGAGTGATGGATTAGACTTATTTATACGAATATGAGTGATGGATTAGACTTATTTATAAGAATATGAGTGATGGATTAGACTTATTTATAAGAATATGAGTGATGGATTAGACTTATTTATAAGAATATGAGTGATGTAATACAGCACTCAGGCTGAGCCTATCATAATACATGTTGCAGGATTTGTGGAGTTGACTTTACAATCACTCAGTGGAAAGTTAGACATGTAGACTAGTGTGTTGTATATATATAATATGCCGGTATGTTTTGTGTTTGTATTCTGATACTAATCCACATGGAAAAAAATGAATGTACATTTCTCATACATTTTGTTGTAATTGTGTCATGTAATATATACATGTATAGATTACACTTTTTATGCTCAGATTACACTTTTTAGGCTCAAATTACACTTTTTTATGCTCAGATTACACTTTTAATGCTCAGATTATACTTTTAATGCTCAGATTACACTTTTTATGCTCAGATTACACTTTCTGTGCTCAGATTACACTTTTATGTCACTTAGATTATGATTATACCTCTCTAGGGGTTGGCAGATATGAATAACTTAAGTTCTCCACAATCTACAGTTACCAAACTTTGTGGATAGCTTGCACTTTGGGTAAGGAAGAAGCCTATAGATTTTGGGTTCAAAAGGTCAGAGGTCAAGGTCACTAATTGAAAGGAGAAAAATGTTTTCTGCACAAGTACACAAGTTTTATATGACATGCATTGAACAGACTTTGTAGATGGCTTGCACTTGGCGTAAGAAAGAAACCTATTGATTTTGGGATCAAAAGATCAACAGTCTAGGTCACTATAACTGAATAAAGAAAAATGGTTTCCGCATAATAATTTTAGTTTTCCACCATATATAGTTAACAAACTATGTGGCTGGCTTACATATATGGCAAGGAAGAAGCCTATCAATTGTGAGATCAGAAGGTCAGAGGTTAAGTTCACTGTGATTGAAAGAATAAAAATGGTTTCTGCACAATAACATTACTTCTACATCACATGCCTGGACCAAACTTTGTGGATGGCTTTCACTTGGGGTAAGGAAGAAGCCTATTGATTTTTGTCAAAAGTCAGGTACTGTGACTGAAAAACAAATAATGTTTTGTGCACAGTTACATTAGTTCTGCATCACAGACCTGGATCAACTTTGTGGATGGCTTGCACTTTGAGTAAGGAAGAGTTGGATGATTTCAGGGTCAAAAGGTGAAATGTCAAGGCCACTGACTGAAAGAAGAAAACTGATTTATACACAAAAAATGTCAGTTATCAACCATGTACCTTCACCAAAGTTTGTGGATGACTCACAAATTATTAAAAAAAAGAAGTTTATTGATTTTAGGGTCAGAAGTCAAGGTCACTGTGAGTGGAAGAAAAAAAATAGTTTTTGAATAATAACTTTAGTTTTAGACAATGTGCCTTGACTAAAATTTGTAGGGGGCTTGTACTTAAGGTATGGTAGAGGCCTATTGATTTTGGGGTCAAAAGATCAATAGTCACAGTCTTTATGACTGAAATAAAAATTGGTTTTGCAGAATAACTTTTTCTAGATTAAAGACCTTGATCAAACTTTGTGGATGGATTGCACTTGGGTAATAAAGAAACCAAATGGCATTTAATAATTGGATAATAAGACTGAGAAAGTGCGTAGAGGTGCATGGGGAGTACTTCAGGGGATGTACTGACGTACTGCTCACAAATAAAGAACTTTGTTTTATAGACACTAATGTTCAGAACTTTTTAAAAATCCTCATACATAAATACATAAATTGTATAATGAACTGTTAGAATTTATTGTATTTAAATAAAGTGACATTCCTGTCAGTTTGTATCTAAAGGTGTTCTACATATTTCAGGCTTGTGTCTGCCTTTTCCTATTATGGAATTGTTCTCATGACAACAGAAATGTTTGAAACACCAGATGGTTGCCATGGTAAGCAAATGTTGTATACACAGAAGCTTATAATTTTCCTGGGTACAGACATTTGCATGGAAGAAAATACAGGGACACCAAGTTATAATGAACTCAGATTTAGGATTTTGTTTTTCACATTGAAGTACTAATTGAAATCTGAATTATTACATTATCTGTTTAAGTTTTCATTTTTATTTCTCATAAGAATGTAGTTGAGTCACCCATCCATCCTTCTGGTTAAGTTTTGTGCTTATGTCCATTTCTCACACTGTGCTTGGGCACTCATGTTACATGAACACATTTCAATTTAATGAAGTTTTGCCTCAATGATCACATAATATTAATGGTTCCCTGGGATTCATTATAAATGGTTCCTTAATATTAGAAAGATTGACTTAATATTCAACTTAGACAGTGATATTAGAAACATAAAATTCATGCTAAATGCATATGTATAAAAGTCACGTTAATTAGTCCATGTACAATTTTTCCAACATTTTGTCATGTTTTCTCACATGATATCTGTGACACTATTTACACATTTCCATTTTCTCAGTTGCATAGTTACCTATTTATTTGTGAGTCATAATATTTATTTTTCCATATTTGCAGTTGTTTTTATTGTAATTTTATTTTGATTATGTTTTGAGAGATAGATACAAATTGTATACAGACAAAGTTTATTTATCAATTAAACCATAAAACTTATGCTTTAATATTATTTGAATGCACATAATATGTTACATGTATTCAGCTTTTATTATACATTTCAAAATTTAAAGCAACAGTAGATAAGTGTGACTGTTACACAGTAGTGGTAATAGGCAATTTTTGTGTGTTAAGTCTTCAAAGAAGTGTGGGGATATTGTGATACAGTCAATCTGTCTGTCCATACATACATAGATTTGTACATATGTGTGTAATGTCCTTGAACTCCTCCTACACCATTAAAGCTAGGCACTTGAACTTGGATCCATGATAGTCCTATGGATGTACATTATACCTGTACTTTTGGAAATTTGATCATACCCCTGGGAGAAGGGCTGGAACTATGGTGGTAGGGGTTGATTGTACATAAATTTTAAATAACTCCTGTTTTAGATGTCTCACATCTGAGAACTGGCATTTGTGATCAATGACACAAGTGTCAACACATGTATGATTGGAACCCCTGCGTAATACTCCAGGGTCTTTCCTTACCCCCAGGAACTTACTCCCTGGGTTATAACAGAGAAGCTATTGAGATCCCCATCGTATAACTCTATATGAAAAATTATTGGGCATGAAAATAAAACAAAATTATTTCATGCTGCTGTCATTGGCACAGGATTCATTATTATCCCCCAAGAGGCTCAAATTTGGGGTGAAAGGTTAAAACAGGGAAGTGTAGGGATATGTGTTTTTGTAAATACATATTTCTAATGGGTTATACATATTTCTGTTGGGTTATAATCTGTTAATATCCTAAAAATAACTTTAAATTGTTCTGTATCCATAGGTAATAAAGGTAAGTAAAGGGCTTGAGAATTTTGCCTTATACCCTTGTTCATCAGATTATTTCAAGAAAAAGAGCATAGACTTAAAAATCTTAACCTTTTTAGTATAATGTAAAGTGATTATTGTCCTTTATAAATATGCTGAAGAAAAGATGCTACAGGGAGCTAAAACATCCCATATTAAATTCTTTAGCTTTAAAGGTCTCTGCTCTTTGTATTGGGGTTTTATATTACTGTATATACTCGTGTATAAGCAAATACCAACTGCAAACTGCATAGACCCAGATCTGCCATTGCATAATGCACTGGCAGATCTGGCTCTATGCAGTTTATAAGGACTAATCAGTAGAACAAACAACATAGACCCTGATCTGCCAGCGCATTATGTGACGGCAGATCAGGGACTATGTTGTTTGCATTTGTACCTGGAATATATGCGAGTATATACCGTACCATTGATTGCTATTATAACTGATGCATGTAATCCATATTGATAGACTGCTATTGCTTCTCAATCAGAGCTATATATACTCACTCTAAAATTACATATTGGTGGCTGTGACGGCATAGTAGTTAATCCCCTTTCTCAAAGGCAGATCCAAGGTGGCCAGATATACAGTGCGGGATCTGGGGTCCATAGGTGTTTGGGTGGGTGGGTCTTCATGCATTACCCAAATGATGATATAAAGTTGGAAACATCCTTTCCGATGCATGATTCAAATGAGGTGGTGATATAGTTCCACCAGCCCCATGCATCTGCTTTGTCTATCTGCAGCAGTGCTAGATTATCACATCTCTGCAGTTCCGGGTTCTTTTCTTCTTGCAAGGGGTGTAAAATAACTCTGCCATGATCAGTGGATTTCTGTGTCTTATCTCATGTCCTCTGTTTCAAACACTCCACCAGATTACCACAATTTTTTTACTCCAATTTTTTAAAATCAATTTTGGTACACCCATCTTAAGTCTGGTTTGTTGTGTTATGGCATTGTCAATGCATCAGTCCATTAACATTTCTTGTCCAGACCATAACTTTGTAGTGGTTGGAGAGATTTTTATGAAATTGTGCCCAAGTATATATCATGACTATATGCTGTGTCACATACAATAACCGTGTTACAAGATCAAGGTCATGGATAGGGACAATGTAATCATGTGACTTGTATCCTTGTCTGGAGTGCAACATTGGAACCACTGAAGATATTTTAATGAAATGTTAGCCAGTTATTATCATGCATGGATGGTCTGTCACCTACCATTGCCATACCTTCTGCTGCCTTAAGGTGAAGGTCATAACAAGGGAAAATGTAACTTGAACATGTAGTTTTGTCTGGAGAATACATTTTGAAGCACTTTTGATATTTATGTGAAACTTGAACCAGCTATATACCATGACTAGACAGTGTGTCACATACAATAGCCATGCCACAGGCCACAAGATCAAGGCCATGGAAAGGGAAAATATAATTCTGTGACCTTTATCTATGTACAGGTTCAACTTTTTAACATTTGAAGATATTTTAATGAAACTTTAGCCTGTTATATATCTGACTTATCAGTGTTTTACATATTCACTGTCATACCCCCTGCCTCAAAGTCAAGGTTACAGCAAGGGATAATATAAATCAGTGGTTTGTTCCTTATCCAGGATGTCACTTGTTAATCCTTCAGATATTTTGATGAAACTTTACCCAGGTCCACACTTTATCATAAAGCAGTAAAGTCTCTAGCGCAGAACTCAAGGTCATTCATAGAAATAAAGTCATGAGATGGGCATATCATGTTCTGTGTGCAGTACTCTTATTAAAAACTTGGATTACCACATTTTCCTCATTTTGTATTGCATTGTATTTCTCATTCAAGTTTGTCTTGTGATTATGCACCACTTACCCTGAAATGGATGATTTTACCAAATCTGTTATTTCATTTGTATTTCATCTGCATTTTGATTGCATTCAATTTGTGCTATGTTTGGATTACATTCACATTTCCATTTCATCTGTAATCTCATTTTGCATATATGGTCTCAGAAATGTATTCAGATTTTACATGTATTGCTTTCATCCATCATTTCCTTTCAGATTTGCTTTTTTGAAACAAAATGGAAATGTATTTACTGGTCAGGTTTTCCATTTTCAAGTGTTAAAGGGGGAGAACTATAGCTTTTTTATCTTGTCTTATTAAAAGTGTGCCTTAATGAAATAGCAAATGCAAAGAATACAAGAGACAGCATTGAATTTATGATAAATTAAGATATAACAACTGCAATAAGTGTAAAAAATATAGTTGTGTAGTATTTCTCGACAAATTTCATTATTTCATTTTGTTCAAATAAAAGATGGTACAGATACTGTCACCTGTGATGATGTCATCACATTAATGGTGGTTGTTTTTTATGTCATCCTTTACAAGAACAATGTTACGGCTTGTAAGAGATGACAAATTGTAAGTGTAAAAATTATAATCCTGGATTATCATGCAAAAGGAATTTCAATTTTTTTAAATTTAATTGAAGTTTGAAAATAATCAATTTTCAAATCCATTCTTAAAATGCATTTGTGTTTTGCTCAGTTTCCATTTATCATTCACTGCTCTGTACTCTGCATTTTGCATTTGCACTCTCCATTATCATCTGGCTTATATATGGTCTTTTGTACTTCCCTCTTTTATTGCTGTATTGTCTGATTTGTTTTTTGTACTCTTTAATTTTCATACACTGCATCAACCATAAAATAATATTCATTTTTAGTTCCCTATTTTTAGCTCTACTGGTCTTAGACTAGAAGAGCTTATGGGATGGTCTGTTGTCCACCATCTGTCACCCATCATCCATCCATCTCTTAGCACATGTTTATTATCACTACTTCTCCTAAACTACTTTGAGGATTGCCATGAAACTTTACATGCATCTTCATCCCATGGTCTAATTGGTCCTAAATGAAAATGGTGCCACTCGCACACTCAGCATGGCCGCCACAGTGGCCTTCTTGAAAATCTTTTTATTGGTATTCCTGCTGAATGGATGGTCATATCAACATAAGGTTTTCACTAAAAGACTTTTTATGACATCTAGTTGGTTCCAAATGAAAATGGTGCCAATCTGATGTCCAATATGGCCACCACAATGGCCATCTTGAAAATCTTTTTATCGCTAGTTCTTCTGAATGGAAAGTCACTATGATATAGGGTTTCACCGGAAGACTTATGATGTCTGCTTGGTCATAAATGAAAAGGGTGCCAATATGATATCCAATAAGACCACCAGAGTGGCCATTTTGAAAATCTTGTTATTGCAACTCCTTCTGAATGGATGGTCATATCGACATGGGGTTTTCACTAAATGACTTCTTATGATGTCTAGTTGGTCCTAAATGAAAACGGTGCCAATCTGATGTCCAATATGGCCACCACAGTAGCCATTTTGAAAATCTTGTTTTTGATAATCCTCCTGAAGGAAAAGTAATATTGCCATGGGGTTTTCACCAGCAGACTTCTTATTGGTCTAGTTAGTCCTGTGGTTGTGCTCTACAGATATTATGTTCTTCTGACAGTGACAGGTGTAAGCTGAAGTTGTTTGAATTTGCAAGAGGCACATTGTGGAAATCTCTACAATACATGTTGCATTTTGGAAATACTCTATAACCCAAATTATGCCCATCAATCATACACCAAAATAAATGGAATTAAAAGTTATTTTAACAATACCAAAGATATACAAGGTATTTTTTAAATAGCCAGGATAACCAGTGAGGACAACCTGTAAAATTATTTTTCTATAAAAATCAAACCCTATGCAAAGTACGAAACTGTCGAGCGCAACCTTAAAACAAATATAAAGATTTGTGCAATTGCTCCTATCATCATGTATGATTTTCTCAATAAAATGGTCCATTAACATTGATGTTATATATGAAAATAAGCTAATTATGACTATTTTGCTCTTTATTACACACTAATCCTCATGTCAGTATTGTGTGTGAAATTACCTTAATTATGGGGAAATTAGAAGTCTTAGAACACAGAAGTAATATCAACATACATTTAAAACTGTTAGATTAAGCAAAAGAAAAATATAGCAAAAATGTTTCTTTTCATTCATTTGTAATAAAATTAAGGAGAAAATGATGACAAAGCAGATTCGCTTTCTTCTATATACTAGTGTTAGAAGAATAAGCATACTTTGACCCTTTGACCTCTGTCAACCTTATCTGGTCCATCCCTGTTCAGACTGTAAAATGTATTGTTGACATCTCAGGAATAATTGTGGCAAGTTTCATGTTCCTGTCATTTTGCATAACATTGGTTACTATGATGAGAAAATGCAATGTGCATTTTTAAAATAGCTCCATTTTCATCATGGAGAAGGGGGGGGACTTTACTACTAATGAATACTGTTCTGCGGAAGAAATACATGAAAATTATTCAAAAGGACTGTTTAGATGCTTGTGACTTAAATGTTTCAGCTATACAACCAAAATTAAATCATAAAATAATAATAACAACTATTTGGTCTTTAAAGTTGCGCTCTACAGATATTATGTACTTCTTACAGTGAAAGGTGTACGGTGAAGTTGTTTGCATTTGCAACATGCACAATGGAGAGTGTTGGCATACCTCTATGCTACTTTCATGTACTGTGGCTGAAATTTCTTTACATGTTGTGGAAATGGTGCATGATCTAAGTACACAGCTGATCAAAATGGCTGATCCCATGTACACGAAAAATCAGTATGAACTAGTCCAAAGTACACTAATTTTAACAGTTACTAAATAAGGAAAACAAATTTTGCCAGAGTAGGCAATGCCAGTATCAGAAAGTGCAATGAATGAATGACAAAATATATAAAAAGTAAATAAAGTTATCATTTTTTTTACACTGTACCTTTGAAGTCCAGGAAGTGAAAATGGCCAAGCGGAGCTAGCAATTTTTTGATAGGTGCACATCTGAAGTATGGCCAAGCTGTATACTCTATAACCCAAATTACACTCATCAATCATACACAAAAATAAGGGAATTAAAAGTTATTTTAACAATACCTAAGATATACAAGGGGTCTTTTTTAAAAAGCCAGGATAACCAGTTAGGACAACCTGGGAAATTATTTTTCTTTAAAAATCAAAGTCCGAAACTGTAGATGCAACCTAAATGAAAATGGTGCCAATCTGATATTGTTATTGCTAATCCTCCTGAATGAAAAGTAATATTGCCATCAGGTTTTCACCAGAAGACTTATGATGTACAGTTGGTCCAAAATGAAAATGGTGTTGATCTGATGTCCAATATGGCCACAATAGCTGCCATCGTGAAAAAATTTTCATCATTACTCCTCCTGAATGGATGATCATATCAACATGAGGTTTTTACTAAACAACTTCTTATGATGTCTAATTGGTCCTAATGGTGCCATTCAGACATTCAATATGACTGCCACAGTGGTCATCTTGAAAATCTTATCACTATTTCTCCTGAATTAATTGTCATATCAGCATGGGGTTGTCACTGAAAGACTTCTTATGATATATAGTTGGCCATAAATGAAATGGTGCCGATCCAACTTCTAATATGACTACCACAATTGCCATCTTCAAAATCTTCTTATCACTACTTCGCCTAGATGACTGGTTATGTCAACATTGTGCTTTCACCAAAAGACTTCTTATAATGTCTAGTTGGTACTAAATAGAAATGGCATCCATCTCGAAAATTGTGTTATCATTGCTTCTCCAAAATGGAAAGTCATATCAACATGGAGTTTCCACCAGAAGACTTCTTATGATGCCTTGTTGGCCCTAAATGAAAATGGTGCCAAGTTGACATCTAATATGTCCACGACAGCAGCTAATTTGAAATCTTGTTATCTCTGAAGAATAACAAAGATGTTTTCAGTACTCCGCACTCCTGGACATTCTTTTTAGCCAGTAGAGTGTCAGTCCCTTCGAGGGACTCTTGTGTTTTTGTATGAAAACATTTTTCTTATTAAATATTCCAATTTTAGTCACTTAAGAAAATTATAATTAATATTTATTCTTAAAATTATTCATACATGTAGGATATAATTAATAAAAAGTGCACAGAAAAATCACAGACAATACAGTTATAGACTAGCATATTTGCAAATACACTTCTCTTGGGAAAGTCACAACATTAGGCATACTTATGATATAATGATTTTGTCTTTTTGTTGAAATGTTTATTTTATACATTTACTTTTCTTTAGGCACTACAAAGGACATGATTGTGACTTCTGGCTGCTTTCTAAAGTGTAAAAGCTTAACCACAGATGACTATATAGACTTGACATGGACAACTCTTGCTGAATTTCCAGGTGAGTTTATTAGTTTCCAGGAAAGCTTAGTATGATATTAGGGTGTTTGTGGACTTTGGAAATGAGAAACATCAGATCCTACACAAGTCCCTCTCTCAAATTAAATTTATGAAATGACTTGAATAGTTTGTACCTTTTGTTATCTTCATGAGCAAGTATCTGTAATGCAAATTATTGATTTTATTTAATAAATCACAAACCACAGTGAAATGACATAAAAGTTTATTTACACAATTCAGACATTACACCATTGTCTTATTTTACATTTTAACATAATGTGTAAATTCATGTGTTGATATTTTACATGTTAATTTAATGTGTTAAGTAATTTATTGGTATTTTACATTTTAATGTGTGTGGTCATGTGGTGATATAACATTTTAACATAATGTTTTAAGTCATGTCTTGGTATTTCGCATTTTAACATAATATGTCAAGTCATTTGTTGATATTTGCTCTGTTAAGATGATGTGAAGTCATGTGTTGATATTTTACCTGCATGATACTTGTGTGATATACAACAACATGAAATGTATGTATGTAACATCATTCACATCATGTGATATTTTTTATAATTGTTTCATCTTGTATGAAGCCAATTCAAAGAGATCTCACTCCTATTAAAAAGCCACCTCATTTTGTACCAGTGTTGTAGGTTGTGACTTTGTTCCTCTACTTCATGCTTCTCTTATGATACCACCATCTCATTTGCAAGACTGAAAATTTTCTGGATCAGTATGGAAATCTGGATTCACAACTCTGTTTTCTCGATTCAAGTGACCACTTGAAACAGTTGTAAGAGTCACAGTTCTTCCAAGTCTAATGTTCACTGATTAATGCATCACACTTCCGGTAGTCATGAGACCGCAGATAAAACTAAGACGGCATCTTTGAAAAAGGCACAGAAATGGTGTTTTTACCCATTATGTACCATGCTGATTTGAATCTACCAACCAGTCACTGCAATATGTGTGTGGGGGTGGGGGGAGATTCCATGCTAGCGATTATGGGAATTATGCCACTGACTAACCAATCAGGAGACAGATTTTTAGCTCTACTGGTCATAGATCAGAAGAGCTTATGGGATGGTCTTTCGTCCATCATCCGTCTGTCCATTAGCACAAGTTTGCTACTGCTACTCCTTCTAACCTACTTGGAGGACTGTCATGAAACTTTACACACACATTCATTCCATGGTTTTGTTGGTCCTAAATGAAAATGTTGCTGCTCGGAAAGCCAATTTGGCTGATACGGTGGCCATCTTGAAAATCTTGTTATAGCTACTCCTTCTGAATGGATGTTCATATCAACATGGGGTTTTCACTGAAAGTCTTCTTATGATATCTACTTGGTCCTAAATGAAAATGGTGCCGATCTGAAGTCCAATATTGCCTCCATGGCAGCCATCTTTAAAATCTTGTCATCACCACTTCTCATGAATAGATGGTCATATCAACATGAGGTTTTCACTAAAAGACTTACTATGATGTCTAGTTGGTCCTTAATGAAAATGGTTCTGATCTGATCTCCAAAATGGCCACCATGGCAGTCATCTTTAAAATCTTTTTATTGCTGCTCCTTCTACATGGATGGTCATATCAACATGGGGTTTTCATTAAAAGATTTCTTATAATATCTAGTTGGTCCTAAATGAAAATGGTGCTGATCTGACATCCAATATGGCCACCATGGCAGCCATCTTTAAAATCTTGTTATCACTACTTCTCATGAATGGATGGTCATATCAGCATGGGGTTTTTACTAAAAGACTTTTTATGATGCCTAGTTGGTCCTTAATGAAAATGGTACCGATCTGATGTCCAATATGGCTGCCACAGCAACCATCTTGAAAAACTTGTTATCGTTACTTCTTTTACATGGATGGTCATATCAGCATGGGGTTTCCACTAAGAGACTTCTTATAATGTCTAGCTGGTCCTAAATAAAAATGATGATGATCTCATCCAATATGGCCACAATGGCAGCCATATTAAAAATCTTGTTATCACAACTCCATCTGAACATGCAGTCATATTGACCTGTGGTTTTCACTAAAAGACTTCTTATGCTATACATTTCATCGTAAATGAAAATGGTGCTGACCTGACATCCAATATGGCTGCCACACAGTGGCCATTTTTAAAATCTTGTTATTGCTTCTGCTTGTGAATGGATGGTCTTGTGAACATGAGGTTTTCACTGAAAGACTTCTTATGCTGTCTTGTTGATCCTAAATTAAAATATTGCCAATTTGATGTCCAATATGGCCACAACAGCAGCCATCTTGAAAATCTTGTTATTGCTACACCTCTTGAACGGAAAGTGATCTTGACATTGGGTTTTCACCAGAAGACTTTTTATGGTGTCTAGTTGGTCCTAAATGAAAATGGTGCTGATGTGAGGTCCAACATTGCTGTCACACTGGCCAGCTTGTTAATCTTATCATTACTCATCCTGAATGAATGCTTATATCAGCATGTGGTTTTCACTGAAAGACTTTTTATAATGTTTCATTGATCCTAAATTTAATTGGTGCTGATCTGATGTCTAAATTGTGGCCATCTTGAAAATTTTGTTTTCGCTATTCTTAAATGGAAAGTCATTTTGACATGGGGTTTTAATCAGAAGAGTTCTTATTGTGTCTAGTTGGTCATTAATGAAAATGACTAACCCTCAATATGGCCACCTTGGTGGCTATCTTGAAAATATTATTATCTCTACTCCTTCCAAATGGATGGGTATATGGTTTTCACCAATAGACTTTTTATGATACTTATTTGGTTTTAAATGAAAATGGTGCCAGTCATACATCCAGTATGGCTGCCATGATGACTGTCTTAAAATTCTTGTTGTCATTACTCCCCCTGAATGGATGATGATTGTGACCTGGGGTTTTCACCATAAGACTTTTAATGATATCTACTTTGTCCTAGATGAAAATGGTGCTGATCAGATGAACAATATGGCCACCACGGCAGCTAATTTGAAAATCTTGTTATCGCTGAAAAATATCAGAGATGGTTTGAACAATCAGCAGTTAAAAGGAAGAAATGGTCTTATTTTGAATTCCTGGAAATTCTTTTTGCCCCATAGAGCATCAGCCCCATTGAGGGACTCTTGTTACTAGTTTCTGACTTATGATATTGGCTTGCCAATTTAGGTCATGTATCAGCAAATCTACTGTTGTAGTGTTGCAGAGGCATAGAATTCTAACAAAAACCAGTGCTATATAGCACAAACAGTGAAAATGAAAGTTAGGTCTTTGTCAATACATGTAGTAATATAGAACCATTCTGAGTTTTATTTTGGGGGAAAAGTTCTGAGTTTGGCATTCTAGGAGATTTTTCATGCTGATTACAAAAGGGCTGACACCACATGAGAGGGACCCCTGTTCTCTGAATTATACATGATTGTAACTTTAATCTGGTATAGGAGCAACTGTAAAAATAATATATGTACTACTTGTATTAAAATGTGTATTTTTTTTGTTGGTGCAAGAGTATGAGATTTTGTTTGTTTACATACATCAAAGATTGATCATCTGTTTTAAAGAAATCTGACATCACTCCACCATTGATCTAATTACAGCAAGAGATGTTAGAGGCAGTGCTCTGTGGAAAAATGGACATTTTGGTGTCCGACACTGATGAATGCATTTGCCTATCCATATTTCATAACCATGCAGGTCTTATGGAAATGTTTAATTTGCACGCATTGATAGCTTCATTATTTTCGAAAGACAAATAAATCATCACTACTCATCACCTTGCTCATTTTGTCTCTGTTTGATGGATTTTCTTGAGTACTCCCATCTCCAGTTTTATAACATTTTTAAAAACTGCACATGGCAGTGCAGGGGGGGGGGGGGGAGACAATGATGAACAGAGACTAATTAGGTGAATTGGTGAGTAACAGTAACTTTGACATATTGGTAAATGATCAAGCTATCAACATGGTCAAGTCAAAGCATATTTGTTAGTGTTGGTTACTAAAAGAATAGACTGGCAACACCACCTTGTGTGGGGTTGGCAGAATTTCTACTTTTTGAAAGTGAAAGGCTTTGATGTATCTGGTTGTCATGATATTCAACATCATGATTGTGCAGAGTGCCTATAGAAGCTCTGATTATGGAAGCCCAGTTGAAAACGGAGTTCATAATGACAACCACTTTGCGATACTGTACTGTAGGTTGTTATATAGCAACTGTTAACAGGTAACACTTCATTGTCAGATAACTCTTGTTGTAATGAGAATATCAGACTGTATCCCTCAACCATCCAGCTATGGTATGAGATGGAAGAATTTGCCGTTAAAGGGAATTAATTTTTGAATGAAGGTCAGCAACTTAAGATAAATAGTAGCTTGTCGAACCCCAAAACTGGATCGATATGATATGACTGTTCAAAGGAGGTAACTCTTTTGGTCCTTTCATTTAGTTTTTGTCTCCCATGGAACACAGCACAATAGAAGAGAAATCAGGTTCAGTATCATTAATTAATCTATATAACAAAAATTTGTCTATAAATTCAAGGGATGAATCCAGACACAAAATTTGTAGGATGCCGACAAGAGCATTTTGCAGGGAATATTGACCCTCTGCTACCAGCTCAATTTAATTTGCAGATGAATGTTTAATCAATTATCAATGAAACAGTACCATATATACTCGTGTATAATCCGAGTCCAAATGCAAACAACATAGACCATGATCTCCCGGTGCATTATGCGGCACATCTGGGTCTATGCAGTTTGCAGTTGGTATCGGTTTATAAACGATGTAATTTAAGTGGTAAAAAACAAGAGTTGGGTTGCTTAGTAATTTTATAAAACATTAAAGTATTTGGTCTTTTGGTGCAATGGACATGATATTGTAGTGTTTGTTGTTTATTGGAATTCTAGTAAACCCCACTCCATACCCAGTGATTTAATGCTGAAATTTCCTTGGATTTACAAGAGGGACTGTACCAGTTGCTGCTTAGAACAAGTTGTGTCTCGATGTTTACTTAATTTGTGTTTCTGTGCATTGCTTTTGTTGGTGGTAGAGAAAATATATTCCTCACATTTCATTATTAAATTTCCTCTGCTACCTATATAAATGATGCACAGAATAAGTGAAAATCATGAAGTGGCTGGTTCCGTGCAGCATCTGTGCAAAAATCATGGAGTGACTGGTTCCATGCAGCAACTGTGCAGTTACTCTTTATCTGATTGGCAAAAATAGGATGATCATAATACTTTTGCACAAAAGTTCACTAAATGAAGATGGAAATCTATAAACCTGATATGAATTTTAACAAAATTCCAACCAGTATATTGCTTAAAAGGCACATGAGCATGTTATTATAATTGTAATAATTGAAGATTGTGAAATGGATATCTGTCGGGATTCTTTTTTATGTAAATCATGCATACTGGCATTTGTCTTTTTCAGGCCTGTTTGTAACTGTGTTTATCATAGAGAGAATTGGCAGAAAATACACCATGGCTGTAGAGTTCTTCATCTTCTCTGTCTTTGTCCTTCTTTCCAACATGTGTACAATTAGGTCTGTATTTGTCCTTCTTTCCAACATGTGTACAATTAGGTCTGTATTTGTTCCCAATGCAAGCCAAAGAATTGCATTCAGCCTTTACAAACTACACCATATCCTATTCAAATTCAAAATGTGCATTCAGCAACTTTCATATACCGTATGCACTTGCTTATAAGTTGAGTCAAACTGCAAATAGCATAGACCCTAATCTTCCATCACATAATGTGCTGGCAGATCATGGTTTATGTTGCTTGTTCTACTTATTACTCCTAACAAACTGCATAGACCCAGATCTGCTGGCATATTATGCAATGGCAGATCTGGGTCTATGCAGTGAGTAGTTTGGACACAACTTATACATGAGTATGTATGGTACATCACTTATTACCTGTGCATGGTGTAGGAATATCAATGCTTTTGTATCCTTTGCCACTACTTTGAATTTGAATACATAGAAGAAACTAGTCAGGGTTCCCACAGCCATTGAAAATCCTGGAAAAATATTTTGTCATTGAAAGTAATAAAAAAGTAATGGTAAAAATATTTCTAATGGAAAGCCATGAAAAAGTAATGGAAAATGGCCACAAATTGAAAAACCCCTTTACTTGCTTGTCAGTCTGTAGTGCTAAACTGGGTGGATCGGATGGCTGTAAGGGGGGGGAGGAGGCCATCTTGACAAAAAAAGCTAATTACACCTCTCCCACGATAACTCGTGCACAACGGGGTCCAAAAACATAGACTGCACTATAAGCGTGGGGGCGAGTTACCAAGGGACCTCAAAAAAGTTAAGGGGATGCCATCTCCACTGGACATCGAGAAAACTGCAGTGGGGGGGGTAATGGGACTGTTTAATGGCAGAATACTCATTTTATAAGTACATTGGGAAAAATTTTCAATAAAGAGCTTTTTCTAATGTAGTTGTTTGCTTTTCTGTATAAATTACCTTTATTTTCAAGATACCGAACCTCTGAAAGATCGTTAACAACATTAGTCCAAGGGGTTTCAACAACACATGCACGCAAAAACGTGTATTACGTCACTGCTTTTTGTTGTTGTCGATTCACAACTAAACAAGATTCCTTTTTTAAAAAACTAGGGACATTTATTTCATGAAACAACCATCAATGTCAAAACTCGATTTATTTATTGTTCTATTAATAAAATATAGATGCCGTGATTTCATTGCAAGTAAAAGTGAAACTTCTTCCGATCCTTGAGGAAATCTCTGAGTAGCAAGTTAGAACTTTAAGTTCAATACAAACTCTGGAACTTGCTTCTCCGTAATGAACCATATCTGTAAAACAAAGCTTTTTATTCACCAAGTACTCATTTGGCTTGGTTGCCTTACTATTTGTGAATGAGTAGGCTAATTTAAGGAAGTTTAATTATATTACTTACATAATAATATTTATAACAGTGTTTGATCAATGAATTGAAATGAGTTGACCTGACACACGGTCGTGACCACTAGCTCTTACGCAGGTAGGATTTGCATGCAATTTAACATTTCTTTTATTCCACCACCTTTATTTGATTTTATACAAAAGACATAATTAACATGATAATACAAAGCAGGTCTGCTTTTAACTGAGTGTAACAACACAACAAATACTTCCGGAAGTCGGAGATAAAAAAAACGGTCGGCACTTAATTAGGTTCTCATGGAAACACTCACGGCGATAGCTGGGTAGGTTGAATTATATTTTTCACATTTGAATACAAGAGGACATATAGCATTTATGATGATTACACTGAAACCGAATTAAAAGATAGAACTAAAACACAAATTTCATTTCACTTGACAAAACTTATTTAAATGGTATTTATTTTTAAAGTGTTGCCACCAGTAGGTATTAGTGACATTTTCATTGATCGAAATGTTGTCAAATATTGTTATTTACAGTGTACTGACTATTGTTTGGAAAGAAAATTGAACAAAATATATGACTTCTTATTAAAAGTTGAGAATTTCATGATGTTGAGTCAAATTTCCGGGTACTAACCACTGTTTTTGATGATAAAACGAGCAATATATCAAGGTTTCACTTACTAATTTTGATCTAGATTTTTTTCACTTTCAACAAATAGAGGCCATTATATTTTACTTTTTTCTAGTTTAAAAAAAATGGGATCCATGCCTGACCCTGCATTATAAGCGGGTTCATGAGTTATCCAGGCGCGAGTTATCGAGGGAGCGGTGTATGTGGTTATCTTTCCTGTCATGTTGGTCAATATTATCATTATTTCCTGTGTACAGATCCAACTTTCCTGCCTTTTTGTCGTAAACATTAGAGAATTTAATTATGGAAAATCAGAAATTTGTCATGAAGAAATCATGGAAAAGTCATGGAGAAAAAAAATCAGATTTGTGTAGGAACCTCAGTTAGTCTCTGTCTTTTCCAAACCTAAGTATTAGATTTTGAATAGATTTCTTGAATCTTATGTTGCAGAAAAAAATACCAGCCTTTGGTGTTGTTTTTCCCTTAAAATGTGTCGAAATAATTTGATTTCTTTAATGAATGAGAAAAGCATTCACATAGAATTCACATGAATATAATCTATGATCTATGTTTGCCAACAAGATTGTGGCAATTTTAGGCTCCCTTAGGATATAAGCATCAGCACTGGTAATACTATACTATTCCATTCACAGTGGATGCTGTAGAAATTATGGAATTTAAAATGTGTTTCCATGAAATGAAATAAGTAATTTTAATGGGCACCATTCTGCATGGAAATTAAATTTGATTGTTGAAAAAGATGTTAATTAAAAAACACAAATTTCCAAAACTATTTGTGTAGTTATGAAAGTGAATACTGTATATTACAAAAGACTCAAATTATGGAATTTGATCATATACTTACTGCATTTATTTTCCCTCTAATTTCAGACCAGTGTTGACCTTTTTCCTATTTGTTGCACGTGCATTTATCTCTGGGGCCTTCCAGGCTGCCTATGTTTACACGCCAGAGGTAATTATGTTCATTGGAGTCTACAGTTATCTCCCCTGCAATGTTCTTACTCGAAAATATACATTGCATTGGATTATAACAAAACATTTTCCACAAAAATAGTTGTCATGGTTACAATTAATTACTCACATGCAAGAAACTGCCTACTGAAATTTGACAGTAAAAGTAGAAATATATTGGACTGTGTGTATCAGTTTATTATATAGACATTATATAGACATGAAGATAGTGTAATGGCTTATGAAATAATTAAAAAATTGCATCAAGATTTATACACAAGGACATTACCTACATTATGTAGAGGAAACACTGATCAGTTTAATTTTTTGTAAGAGCCATTTAATTGACTTTATTCATATTTATTTAATAAGTCATAATTTTGGGAGAACTGTACTTTGTCATGTTTCTTGATGATTATCTTCTTTGACAGGTGTATCCTACATCCATGCGTGCAATTGGTTTAGGAGCTTGTAGTGGCATGGCCAGGATAGGGGCAATTGTTACACCTTTTGTAGCACAGGTAGGAATAAACTTGCTGACGGCTAAAACACGGTATTGGTGCTGAGAGTAGTCTCACTCACTTAAAAAATTGAAATGTTTGATAGAACATTTCAATGAAGCTCATTATATACCCTAGGGTGTCCCCTAGTCAGATCAAGTTAGATTTAGCTTGAACATGCATGCGATTTTGTTTAACCATTATTTCAATTCATTGGTATAACAACAGTTACAGACACTACACTTGGTGTATAACATGCAAGAAAAACAGCATGAAAACTTTAAAACTTTATTTTTTTTCACAGTAACATCAGTAACAGGATATCAACATTTAAAGTAAACAACATAACTGGAAGTGGTAAACAACTTAATAACAAAATCAAAACATCTATGACAAAGGTATCACTAAGAAAAAAAACCTAACCATGAAACTTTTGCATAACAAACATAAAAGACATAGAATAATCTTATTTAGGCATTTATCTAACACCAAGAAGAATATTTAAACAAACAAAATCATTAATACTGGCCAAAAGTATTGCAAACTTCCATAAGAGTCAGAAGTACATTGTCCATAAAATTGGTTACAGACACTACAAAACTATAGCATTTCAATACAGCTGCAGAACCATACATATCTCCATAAAATTCACTTCAAAAATAATTCAACATGAACACATTGACTAGAATTATTCATTAAATGAATGTTGATTAGTTAATAAAATGATAAAACCACATTGTAACAGGTATATGTCCAATACTTGTGTTAAAATTATGAACTGGTAAATAGCACTTGAAAGTTTAATACTAAATAGTGTTTGTAAGAGTAAAATATTGAAGTATAATGAATGTTCAATAAATCATAGTCACTAAAGTATTGTTCAACCCAAGGTGCTGACTCAAACACAGACCCATATGTGATTGATCTTAAGGTTACAGACACTACACATTAAACCTTGACTTTATATTGTCATTTCAAATAGAAGTGCTTATGATTTTTTTCCAGATTTGACTTGAGCTTAGACAATTCAGCTGCATTAAACTTGAAATGACCCCTTTCATTGACTATTTGTGGAGCTTTTACCCTGTACAAGATAGCATCTAGAGCCTCTTGTGAATAATCATCTTTTTCAGGCCAAACATACATGTTGCCAGACTTTCTCATGTATTTAAGTCTAACTTCGTTATGAAGAATGTCTATTACTTCTGCTAAGTATACATCTAGAGGTCCCTTCTTTGGCTTAAGTCCTACAGCAACAAATTCTCCAGGGTGGTATTTCTCTATTGGTTTCTCTGTGTTGGTTGGTGCTTTTTTGTCAACTTTGATCTTCTTTGTCACAATGTTTTGTCTTTCTGTTGACTTCCGTTTCTTATTAGGCTTTTCGCTTGTTGCTGAGTTATGATCTTTCTGGTTACTTCCTTGTTTTCTTTTCTTGTCATTATTTTCTATTGTTGATGGATTCTTGTCTTTAAGTTGTTTTCCTTTCTGACTTAAATTATCTTTATTGAGTACTAACTTTCTCATTTCCCAGGCATTAACATTTTCGCTGAAGTTGCATCTCCCGTCAACCTTCATGCATTGCTCACAATAACAGCTCAGATTTCTTATGCTCAGTTCATAATCATTGCTTCCTGACTTTACAGCATGTAATTTTCTTGTACCTTGCAGTGTTTGCACATCAGTTTCTTCTCTATTTCTCTCAACATCTTTAACAAGGATGAACTCCCTTCTCGAAACTGTTTTAGCTTCATTATCTGTATTTTCCATTTTCAGTTTCTCTGTACAGAAATGATATACATCTTCTGCACAACCTATCACCTTTCTATTGCTGATTAAAGCTCTGTAGCAAGCATTCTTGACTGTCGCACCGAGACCATCGCAAACACTCTTTCCATGTGATGTTTCGAAATAATTTCGTGTTACAGATGGCTTTTTCCTCAGACTTATGTCAGCAAAGGCTTTCTTCCCCTTATACTGGGCAGCACAGCCATCTGTCCACTCATGGATCTCCTCTACTTTCACACCTTTCTTCTTCAGAATTTCTATAGCTTTGTTCTCAAAAGTGATAGCTAAGTCTGCATCATGTTTGGTTTCTTCACTGATGCCAATAATGGCATGCTTTATCTTGAATTCTTTTTCTCCCTGTTTTTCTGTATAGTAACACATGATTGGATGTATTGTAACTTGGTTCCTGTCGAAGAATCCAGATTGTACTTCACTTTGAAAAACACACCCATAGTTCTCACTAAAGTCCATGACCATAGCAATAGAACCCTCACCAATTCTATCAACACAAATTCCCATCTGTTGCTGTTGCCATTTGGCCCTGAAAACGTGCTCTGGATACTCTTGCATGTCAGTTTCTAAGCATGTAATTAATGTTTTTATGTCTGTTTCTTTAGGCACACAGGAGACGCAACGCTTTACTTTATCATCTTTTGCTATTTCTATACTTTCCCATTGATGCCATGATATCTGCCTGTCACTATACTTTTCAACAAATGGTTTAAGGTAACTCTGCAAACATTTCACACCGCATTGTTTGCATTCTCTTCTTAAACATTTAATAGCTGGATTGGTGTCGTATTTACAAAAAGTAGCATCACTTAAGCTTTTCTTATCTACTGAAATTTCATCCAAATCTCCATTTTCTTTCACTGCTTTTTTTACATTTGTTAGTGCCTCACTTTTTAGGGCCACGTTACAGCACTTTTGGCATAAGCATGATCTTCTGCTTGTTTCAGACACCTTTTTAACATTCACTGGTTTCAATTTAGAAAATGAAGTTAATCCTATTTTGTGACTATGGTTCCTTAACTTGTAGTCTTTGTAGGCTTCTTCTAATGTCATAGTCATCACATGTTTTTGAAGTATTTCTTTTTGACCACCTTTTCTTACTTTCACAGTTTCACGTTTATTAGGCACTTCCCTACTGATTTCTGGACTTAGAAAAAAATCTTTCACAGATTTCTTTAATGGAGAGTTAAGTGCATCCCTTCTTCTTTTTCTTTGTTTCGTCTCCCACCATGTAGAACTAGGTTTTTGCCCTTTCACTGATACTTTGAAATACTTTTTTAGTCTGTGTCTTTTATATTTCTTCAGTAATGCGTCACAAATGATGTTGTATGCATGTTTCTTTGCACCCCCTTTCCTTGTTTTCACTTCTGAAATGCTCTCTGACACAGATTGTATAACAGTATCTGTCAAGTCAAGTTTTTTTCTGCAATCCGGTGTCATTATCATTATATTCCTATTTAGAAACTTTGATGTTGATGGAGATTCAATTAATTTACTTATGATGACTGCTTTTCTCTTTGGGGTATTTGGTAATACTTCCTTTACCTTTTTTAATTGTCTGTACAGAGTTGCTTTAGGTAACACTTTATTCATTGGTGAATCTCTGGCTGACCCAGTATTTCCTATTTCACAATCAGTCTGAATACACTCTTGCTGTATACTTTCATTCAGTTTGATACGCATTCTCCATGCTTGGGTTCTTTTCACAGCTTCTTTCTTCTTTCTACTTAATTCAGCAGTTTTCGGACTTCTTAAATCAACACTCTTATTAACCGATATTGCCAGGGCTGCTTTTTCTTTCTTTTTCTGGCGATACCTTTTCATTTCTTCACGTTTTTTCCTTCTTAATTCTTGTTGAAGATTTGAATCGGAAAGTGATTGCTGTTTTTTTAGTAGTCTTGCATCTTTTCTTCTTTCTCTATCAACCCTTTTTAGCTCCTCATGTTTCGCCTTATTTTCCCTCTGTTTTTTTCTCCAGGCTTGTACCTTTAGCCTCGTCTTCTCCCTTCTAGCTTTAATCTTCTGTTCATCTTCTTCTGGCTTATCTTTGCTTCCTAAAAGCAAACAACTTCATTCTCATTTTTGTTCCTCTATGTATACAGATGAAATTTAGACTTTACAAAACATACTTGTAATGAGTACGCAATATGCTTTCATACATAAGCAAACTGGAATAACCTGTAGATTCTTAAAGAAAAGTATCTGATTGAAAAAGAAATAGCATAAAACCTGATGATTATTCAATGTTCTAGCATTTACAATGATTGCACACTTTCCTTAATAATGTAAACAACAGTCGGGTCAATTCACATGTCTAGTAGTGTCTGTAACCATTTGACAATATCAGCAATGTATCCAATACTAAGTCTGAGCTCATTGAATTCTCATAATATTTCTGTTTGAATTTACTAGTCTAATGATATGGAATGCAAAAATACTCAGTTTCAATTGCATATTGTAAGAAATCACTGAAAATGTTGCCTGTTATCAGAAATCTAGATGAAAGAAACTATAAATATACCAAAATATTACAAATTGCAGACAGACAATATGTCAAAATTTAGCCTTACACATCAATACTGTAATAGGAAACATAATTTGGCTTCATTTTTTAAAAAAAAAACAGGGATAAAGTCATAGACAGTATAAAAAGGGGATATTGGTTACAGACACTACAATTTAAGAGTGTGGTTTACCATTCAATACAAACTTACCAGAGTTGTTCCCAGAGGTTTGCTTTTGTCGTCTTCCCATGTCTTAGGGATGTACCATGGTAAAGAACAGAAAAAGTAATTAGGCAGCTTCTTCTAGGATAAGAAATTCAGGTTACATTGTCTTGTAGTAAATTACTCAAACAGACAGTTCTGCAAGAATGATGCAATATTCAATCAAGAGAGTTATTGCATCACTTTTTTGCTCTTGGCTGCAGAGGTAAATAGATGATGCAACAGTACATCACATAAGATGGAACTTTCTATTGAGAAAAACAATGTTTTAATGACAAGTAGAACAATACTTTTATCTTTCATTTTTATACCTGTTTGTGTAGTGTCTGTAACTTTTTTTATTGAGTTGCTGTTTTTTAATGGTACAATACAGCACCACCAATTTTGGCCAACTTGGACATCACATGGATACACATGAGCCTTTGTAGGATTTATACTTTTCTATAATGAAACAACAAAATTATTGCCATATAAACTTGTAAAGGTTACAGACACTACAAAATTTAGAACTGGAAAGTTTGACAAAGAACAAGCTCTCAATCGAATATCTTGGCTAGCCATGTGATTTAAATGGTTTTACTACTTATTATAATATAAAGTCGAGTTCTAGATGTCAATAAAAGTTATAATGAATGTTATTTTGTACAAAATGTTGGCATATAACAACAGATTAGTGTTTGAATTTCAGTGTTGAAACAAAACTTCTACTGACGGTATTTTGCTTATAAAATCCATAATATTTTACCGATTTCTTTAATTCAAGAAGCAATATTTGCAGGATAGAATTCCGCATAAAACCAGACCAATAAATGCATAATTTCAGTATGATATTTAGAGAATTCTCTATTTTATATTCAAGCTTTTTTCGAGTGAGACTACATAACGCTCAAAAATGGCCATTTTTAGAGCTTGTTTCCATGCATATCTCAACAATGGGTTACACTAACCTCTTGAAATTTTCAGGAAAGTAAGAGAGGTATATGCCAGGCTTACCAATCTTTAAAATTGGTTCATATCTTGTTTAATTTTTCTATTTCATGCATATAACATGAAAATTCCTTTATCAGCACCAATACCGTGTTTTAGCCGTATGTAGATATATTCCCTTTAACAAGCTTATTAGCTATATGAAGGAATTTTCCAGGGTGATTGAGAATAAGGCCTGGGTTCATTATTTTGGGATGAAATTAGATCAGTTTAGCGCAAAATTTTTAGGAGTAAATTCCTAAACTTTGGAATTCTGAATGATTCTGAAATAATTCTCAATAGGACAGCTGCCCATTATTGGCCCTGAGGACCTCTAAAAAGATTCCCTGTAATCATATGTAATATTGCATGAGTTTGTTGGAGACCTAAATGTAGCAAAGTTTGTTATAACAAGATGGTTGTTTAGATCTACAAGATTACCGTATATACTCGCGTAAAATACAGGTCCAAAAGCAAACAACATGGACCCTGATCTGCCATCACGTAATGCACCAGCAGATCAAGTTCAGTGTTGTTTTGTTCTACTGATTAGTCCTTACAAACTGATTAGACCCAGATCTGACAGCGCATTATACAACGGCAGATCTGGGTCTGTGCAGTGTGCAGTTGGTATTGGCTTATATGCAAGTATAGACGGTAGATATTTTTGTGAAGTCTCTTGCATACAGTGACATTTTAATTGAATAATCACTTTTCACCAGTCCCACACAGTTTGTGATTGAGTGATCTCAACTGCAAATTATCTCTAAAATGATGTCCTGAACTCACTGGATTCATGTTTTTGTTGAGCCCACATTTTTGTGGAAGTAAGACATAGTGACGTTTTTCATTTGGATAAATTTCCTAAACTCCTTGATAGAGTCTCATCATACTTGGCGTGAATCATTATGGAGCTAAGACAATTTATTCTTGAAGAAGCTTGACCCTTTTACCTTGGATTCAAGGTCACACTTTTTACAGCATTGCTTTGATCATGGGTTCAACTTGCAGGCCTAGCTGCCTTACTTTCACTACATGTATAATCTCATTTCATAAAAGGACTGTAATTAAACAGAGTATTTTGTCTATTTTAAATAAATTGGATAAATATGTGTATAAAATATCTTGAATCTGAAGAAAAAAAGAGTTGCCTTAATGGCTTGTTTGCCAGATTTTTGATTCAAATCACTGTTATCATTTACATCAACTATATTGTCCAGCCCTCTGCTTAATATGCAAATAACCTGAATACATATTTTATGGACTCAAGAATAAATGTGAATCTCCTGACTGGGATGGTGTTCCTCCCAAGATAAGGGGTGTCTCCCATCCCTCTCATCACTCATTGAAATCTCCCACATACTCAGAATTAATTTTTTTTAAAATTGCAGAACAGACATTTTTCCAGGTTATTTTTACACCTTGTTTCCAGTGTTGTATATTTCAGGTATAGACTTCTTGTGATCACATGACTGTGAGCATGACATTTTAATTGCCAATTTGACAGACAATAACCTAAAATTAATCATTGGATTATACTATGTGTGGTCAGTAGAAATTCAGAAAGGATTAAAGACATTGATGGACTATGGTTGAATCAGACATTACTTAAGAGCTAGGGTGGCATAAAACAGGTTGGTTTGCTATTGGTATTTGATGATATTTAAGCATACATGATCTCTCAATGCCAAAATGCCAAAATCTAAACAACCGAAATATCAAACAAAATTCAGTAATGGATGGAAACAGGAATTTCATTGGTTGGAATCGAGTTCAAAGGGACATGAATATGCATTCTGCCATTCCTATAAAGTCAATTTTAAGAGGAACTTCACCAATTCAATTCAGATAGCACCAATCTTGAGAAGTTCTGGCAGGCAATCAGCAACCTGAATCTACCCACAGGCAGGAAACAATTAAACTTCTTGGTGGACTCAGTAGAGTTGTATTAGCATTGCCACATTCCAATGCAGACACTGAAAGGATATTTTCCATTCTGAGGAAAATTCAGGCTGACTCCAGAGGAAACCTGGATACAGTAACTATACATCATCTCCTAAGTGTCAAGATAAACAATAATGAGGACTGCCACAAATATAATCCAGGCAATGATCTCTTAAGAGATGCTAAAATTGCTTGTGGTACATATAAGGAGAGTATGAATGGCAACAAGTTACTGTGAAACAACTGATGTGATGAGAGTATGTGCATATTTTAATATTCAGAAATTGGTAATTTGTACAATAGATGTAATTTGTTTCCATTTGCGTGCTAAAAATTGAGTCAATGAAAATCCCCCCTCTTTTGAAGTCAAAACACCTGACCAAATTTTACAAATCTCCTCATCTGTCCTAAACTGACCTCTGTTCTGTCATACATATGCTCAAGAAATGTAAAATCAACCATACAGTAAAAAACTATAACCTTCTGAATTATTTTCTTTTTCATTACTAGGTTCTGCTTAAGGCATCATCCTATGTGGCAATAAGTACATATGGAGTTATGGCCCTTATAGCCACAGTGGCTTCTATTCTGCTGCCTATAGAGACAAAAGGGAGAGAAATGAAGGTAAATGTTTTACTGACATTCTTATTTACAGAAACAGAGCTGATTGTTAAATAAAAAATGTTTTTATGCACCACAATAAATGCGGAAGGAGCACAGTGTTATCCTTATCCATCCATTTGTCCTTCACACCATTATACCATCCATCTCTCCTTCCATCTGTCTCACCTTGGTTAAGTTCTGTGTATAAGTTGGGTAAAAGACTGGTGATAGAGAATTCATGTTTTATTAACACATTTCTCATATTCATTACTTTCACAATACATTTATAGAAGAATTTAGTAACTATTTGTATAATAAGTTCTCCACATCACTTTTAAAGTTAGATCATTCATTGAAAATGTATAAAAATATGAACTATAAAAGGCATGAAATTTACCATTATAAGCTTACCTGCCAACTATCATGAATTTGACATAATCATTTCGATTTTATACATTAAATTATGTCTTATGCTTGTCTGTATATTGATTACACTTTTAGGTCCATTGATCAAAGTGCTTGTCCTTTTTTAAATCCATATTATCCGCAGACATTGTTTATGTTTGAGAAATTTTTTTAAAAGAAGGCTCCTGCATAGCGCTTGCATATTTGAAAGTGTACACGTATCGTGCATGCACTTTTCTAGTGTTCTATACATTACATATTCCCTATATAACTGACTGGTTTCTTCAATTTGAAAACCTGCCTCTCAGGTAAATTATATTAATGAAGATCATTGGGTAGAAAACCAGTCTATACCATAAATATTGGTAATGATGCAAGATATCAAGTAAAGTGTTCTTAATCAGTGGGACTCTTGAATGTTAAATGACTGAAAAATGTTTGAGGAGAACTTTAAAACTTGTTGGATCAGAAGGAATCAAAAATCAATAAAGCTGGCTGCAGTTCTGGCTGGCTTGTACAGATTATTCAGTAGCTTTGTTATTTGTGTAGTGAAAACTATTTTGTTCATATTTGAGATACAAGACTATTCCAGCTATTTACATCCAGAAATTGTTCATATTGAAATAAATTGAAGATTGGACCATTGTACATATGTCAGAGTGAGAAGAGGGGGGGGGCATGATGGTAAGATGACCCTCTCAATGGGATTTTACACAGGGTTTAATGGGATTTTGCCGTGGATGAGATGTTTTTTACAACATTTGATCTATTTCTTACATCCAGATTTTCCCAAATACTTCACAGAGATAATCTTAATGTCAGCTTTTGAAAAACAAAATAAAATGTATAGGTTGCCATGTTTAGACTTGATCTGTAGCAAATTTTTAAATTGCAGACCTTGAATTAAAGTAACAGAAGTACATGCATTGGAATATTTTATTCATTTTGCCATGTACACATGACCCAACAAATCATTTTGGTTTGAAAATGAATCGGTTCTTGTGTCAAAAGTATGTTTAGTGTAAGAGCCAGGCTCCCCTTTGATCATTTTATGGTATGTTTTGAAATGACTCACTGAACTCAAATTTAAAGTTTAGTAGAGATAAGTGAATACCTAATTAATTTGTTTCTGCATATAGTTATTTTCGGTCAAAGTTTTAAAGGTTAAAAAGTATTTTGGTTGATTTTATTGCTGTTCTAAAACCTGCCATAAACAGGTTGTTAATTTATGAGTATCCTTGTACCAAAACTATTTTCACCCTTGGCATATTTAATGTGTTCTGATATCTAAAAGGAAAGGAACATTGTTTAATTTTCACAAGGTTATTTAGACAGGTTGGTTTACTATTCTGAATTTTTTAAAAGGTGATTGTGCCATTAAGCTGAATCTCCTAGTGTACATAAATTGAATTTTCGTACTAATTCTTCAATATGAATTTGAATGAACATCAAATACAACTTTGAGGGCTCAAAAACAGTGGTTTTCAAGTTTATTTGTATTTCTCTGATTACAGGTCCTTCTTCTATTATTTGCTATTGTACCCCTGCAAACAATGTCGGAGGTGTATGCTGGAGGCAGCATATCCATCTGTCTGTCTGTCCATCACACTTTGTTTATTCTCCTGAATGCTTTCAGATATCCTCATGAAACTATGCTTTTGTATCATGACTAAACATTGTGTTCTATAAAAAAACAGAACTTGTCTAATTAGCATTTCAAAACTTATTCCCATATCTATTACAAATTGCGTCTCTCCATCCATTCAACCAGCTATCACACTCTTCTCTGGTTAATATATCCCGAACCATAGGAGATATCTTCTTGAAACTTGGTATGCCTTTGTATCATGACAATTGTTCATGTTCCATAGATTCAGCTTTGTCAGATTAGTACTTACAGAGTTTTGCTACAAATTCTGTCCATCCATCCATTCATCTGTCATGAAAGTGTATTTTAGAAGCACTCGCTTACTTACAGATATAGTGTTGTCAATAAACAACAATCTTTTGTGGAAGGAGACTTTCTAGAGCAAATCCATCATATTCATAATAGCTGTTCTTCTTGTCAAATATGGCTGGTCAATATTGAAGATTAGGATATTCGATTTTTTACCTTTTTATATGCCCACCTTAAGGCAGAGTGTTTTATGCCATGATGTCTGACCATCTATCTGTCACAATTCAGTTTCCACACAATAACTCAAGTTGTCCATCATCTACAGTTACCGAAGTTTGTAGATGGCTTGCACTTCATGTAAGAAATACCCACATCGTTTTGGGGTCAAAAGGTCAAAGGTCATGATCACTGTTACCAAAAGAAGAAAAATGGTTTCCACATGATAACTCAAGTTTTTCACCATCTGCAGTTACTAAACTTTGTGGATGGCTTGCACTGGTGTAAGAAAGAACCCTGTCAATCTCAGGTCAAAAGGATAAAGAAGACAGATGGTTTCTGCACAATAACTTCTGTTGTCCACCATCTTCAGTTAGCAAACTTTATGTAAGGTTTTGCACTTGCGGTAAAGAAGAACACTCTTGATTTCATGGTCAGAAGACAAAGGTCAAGGTCACTGAAAGAAGAAAAAAAATTCTGCACAATAACATTAGTTTTACATAACATACCTGGACCAAACGTTGTGGATGGCATGCATTTGGGGTAAAGAAGAACCCTGTCAATTTTTGAGGTCAAAGGTCAAAGTCATCGTGACTGAAAGAAGAAAAAATGGTTTCTGCACAAAAAAAAAACAATTATCTAGATAGAGGACTATTGTACACGGGCCAGTGTATAATGTATCGTTCATGGTACTGTTGTTGTTATTAGGCTTTTTTTATTGTTGTTGACATCATTATCACTAATGTTGACACAAAAAACAAGTTTTCAAATAGTCATCTTGTTTCCAAATGACTTTGAGGGGAGCACTCATTTATGAATGCTTTAACATTCTTGGCAAATTCAGTATTTTTCATGGGGTACCAATTTTTGTGTATTTCACGGTTGCAACACAAATTTAAAGACCAAACAAAAAGTGATTCTTGTGTGAAAACATTAGGGCTTCTCACCCAATCCTTGAAATTAAGTGATAGCAAAAACATCAATTTTTTTTTAAAAACCATGAAAATTGATACCCATGAAAATAAAAGAATTCACAGTAGTATGTGAGACAAGAGAGTGCTTAACAGAACAGTTGCCTACAAATAAAAATGTTCATTATAAACTACCAGAAACATTTGTACTCCAAAATAAGCAACAACAATGAAACAATGTCCTGACAACATTTACAATGTATTTTTCTCTCTTTCAGGACACAGGCCATGAAATAAAGTCCAACAAGCCAAGCTAGTCTATTTGCTAAGTCTGCAGTACATTATAAACTTCTGTCATAATAATTGTGTTCCATGAATATCAGTGTTGTCTATGTATTTTATAACAGGTATAATCCAACTACATGTATTTAAAATTATTGTTGTGCAGTTAAATGCATTGTGTTCTAAATTTTGTAAAATATGTACTTGCTCTGTAAAGTGTTATTAGGACCCCACATCAGAATGCAAGAGCCCTATTGCAATCACCTTTTTCCATCTGCCTGACTGTCTGTCCGTTCACACTTCACACTTCTTGTAAACACCAAAGCTCCTCAGCCTCTTCACATTGGTAGAACTTTACTTTTAATTGGTACCATATAGCTGTTATTGTGCTGATGTTCCATCAAACCCTGTCACATCCATTTCACGTATATGGATGCCATTTGGTAGGCGAATTGCATGTTACATGCTGAAGTGCCTTTTATAGGTTTCATCTTTTCAGGTCCATTTTTGATGGATTTATTGCCCATTTTCCATCAATTTTAAATCTCCACTACAGCAGATCCTTGTAATCAGTGTCGCACAGGAACCATTCAGTCTACCAGATACAATTTGGTGTGTACACTGTCTCATAGACCTAGATGTGTCTCTTATGGTTTTTGTCTTGTAAATTCCATTTTGATAGTTATGGCCCTTGACAATAACCAAATCTTCACTTGGGATGTTGCTTGTAACCAGCAAAGATCAGAACCATGCAACATATTCTGTTTTATATGAACATTGTCTCAAAGACCTAGATGTGCCTTTTATGGGATTTTTGTCTTGTCAACTCTATTTTGGACAGAGTTATGGCCCATGACAATTAGCTTCATATCTTCACATGGGATGTTGCTTGTAACCAGCATAGCTCAAAAACCATTAAACATGTTCTGATACAATTTGGTATGAACATTGCCTCTTAGATGTGCCTTTTATGGCTTTGGTCCAGTCTGATTAAATTGATATCTACTTATCAGTAAGAAGATTTTACAGGTACCGGTATGAGGTCATGTTCTGCTGCGATTTCCATTCACCAGTCAAATTACCATTTTCATACTGTTGAAAGTGGAAAATGACATTCGGAACAAATTATTTACAAACATTAACTCTTCCTAATACAAAATGCAAGGCTTTATCTGATGGGCTAAAAATAAATGGCGCACAAATTCCAAAGGTCACCAGAATATGAACCTGTGAGATCTCTGTTATGTCAAGAGATCTTGATTTTAATCAGATTGGGCTTTAGCCTCCTAATTCATTTTGGATATAGTTATGCCACTTGTCAAACAAGTTCTTGTTTTCACTTGAAAACTTGGAATGTTGCTTTTAATCAGCATAACTTAAGAACCATTCAATATATTCAGATGCAATTTGGTAAGAACATTGTCTTTTTGACCTGGATAGGTCTTGTATACACCATTTTTGGACTGAGTTATGGCCCTTTAAGTCAACTTAATATCTTCATATGGGATGTTGCTTGAAATCGGCATAGCTCAAGAACTATTCAACTTATTCTGATGCAATATGATGTGAAGATTGTTTCATAGACTTAGACATGTCTTAAATAGATTTGTCTCATCAACTTCATTATGGACAGAGATATAATCTTGATTATCAATTGTATATCTTACATGGGATGTTGCTTCTATTCATGAGGCCTTGAAGGAGCTGGATTTCAAGCATTCCAGATAATCATTTAGAGAAGTTGTGGCCCCTAAATATCCAATTTCTCCAAACTTTGTGTTTCCAACACAAGTTCCTCTGTTTAAAGTCCTGCAGAGCAAATTACAGTGAGCAGGGCCCTTTGCAATACACCTGTCACTTACAGTTCGAGTCACTAATCTGTTTGTAAGGAAATAAATGGTGTGTGGGTCTCTGACATTCCAGGTCACAAATATAGAACTTAATTTTCACATTCCATTATGTGTGGGACCATGTATTCCAGTGTGAAAGACTCTGTATGATTTTTCTATCCTATCTCACATGATGTATCTCACTTTACAAGGTGTAAGAAAAGTATTTTGGTCAGTGCTAGGATACTCTGACTTTTTTTTGGACATGCTGGTTATGGTGTCACAATTTCTGTGGTTTTTTTGTATTTGTTTCAGCTGCATTTCCCAGTTTACACTGAATTTTTCAATGTAAACCCAAACAACTAGACTTGTTTGCTTTTTCAATTGATCCAGAAGTGTCCAATGGATATTTTATCCTTCTCATGTTTCATACATATCAGTGTCTGTCACTTTGTAGCAGAAATTGGTTGCAAATATTTTTTTAAAAAGCCTTTTTTCAGCCCATAAAATTTTACTTATTTGGGTGGAATTCTGATGAATACACTTAAAAAAACAAGTCACCTAATGCATATAAACAAGGCATTGGCCATAAATGTTAATATATGGTCAGCAATAAATATATTTATAGAAACATCAAATTCAGTTCTAATCATATATCACAGACATTTCAATAAATACCGTTTGTTTACTGTTTTCATGGGGTACAAGTTGTTGTGAATTTCATGTTTGCTACAGACCAGAAAATTAAAGACACAGTGAACACAGTTCCTTCTGCAGAAACAGTAGGATGAACCTTTTCACAGTCCACAAAAATAGATTATGAAGAAGAAAAAAAGAAATTTATACCATATATACTCACTTATAAGTCAAGTCCAACTGCAAAAAACAGACCCTGATATGCCATTGCATAATGTGTGGGCAGATCAGGGTCTATGTTGTTTGTTTGACTTATATACATACAGTACCCACAAAAATCAATGAATTCATAGTATCTCTGATCTTTATGTTATTTTGTAAAGCTTGTGCCAAAAGCTGTTGAAATCTATGAATGTACCAATGAAATGTGATGAAATAGAGAGAAAAATTAGATGTGTCAGTGTATTCCTCAGAAATAATGTTAGATCTGGATAAAAAGTGAATATTAAATTGAGGGTATACAAAATTCATGCACATATGCCTTCCTTTTGTCCTGTAGCAAAATAAGTGCATGCTTTTTCTATGTAACTAACTCTTTTTTTAAATAAGTTGGCATATTTCTAATTTCTATATTCATATCTTTGATGTTTGCAAAAGTTCACAGGTCAATCTTCACCATAGAGGAGAGTAAAGTACACTCCTCCAATGAAGAAGACATTGGTTTGGTTTTAGGGGGTTTAACGCCATTTTTCAGCACATGATATAGGCTATACATGGTAGCCAGTATATTTGGTGGAGGAAGAACCACCGAGCCATGGGAAGCTACTGGCAAGCTTTCTTCCATACTCACGTTGGTTGACCTGAGGCTTGAATTCATGCAGACGGGTGAGATGTGTGAGTGATATGTAAAGGTGAGCACCTTAGACCACTCAGCCACCCAGGGCCCTGAGGCATGGGATAAGTTTTTTCTACCATTGATATCAATACTTCATGAATTTTGTTGTGTCTGTTTGGACAGGGAAAACAATATTATAAAAATACACAAATATATCATTTTAAAACCATAGCATTTCAGCTTGAAGATTTTTTTAATCAATGTTACACTGAATAGATTGGAAATATCCAGATTTGTGACATGGTACATCTATAGTTGCTGATTAGCAGATAAGCCACAGTGGCTCAGAAGTTAGCATGCTGGACTTGTGACCAGAAGAGTACTATGTTTGAATCCTGGCCATCATGGTGTGTCCCTGGGCAGGGCATTTTACTAATATTTCCTGAGAACATTGTAACCTATTATGTGTTGATATGCCTTTAAAAAAACCAAGCAGATTAAGTGCTTATGGCTTTCAATAAAGGAAATATACTTAGTATCCAGATTTTACAGTATTTGCTAGTCCTGATGTTAAATGAGATCATCAGGACCAAAATTCTGGACCCCAGAGGTGCCGAGCAATAGCTTCATTGTCTTCACTCTCTAGACATAATAAGGTACACAATGGCAAACATGTTCAATAAAAAAAAAATTAAAAAGGGATAACCTTAATTGATAAATACGTAAATGAATGAAAATGAAATATGTACACTTTTAAAGAGACAATTTTGTTACCAGCTGATTGTTGTTCAGTGACAGGTCTTTGTTGTTAATGGTGATAATTTGCACAAGAAAGATATTATATGTAGTATAGGTCATAATTTTTATATGTACAGATATTTTAAGCCTTTTCATGATCTCAGAATTTTATTTATTATTTCAAATTTTCATATGTTAAATTAATTTTATGTCATGCAGGATTTGTGTTGTTACATTGTATTTATGATTGATTCATGTGCCATGGTGTACTGATAAGATGTGATACATCAATGTATATTATTAAAACATCTTAGATTAATGTGCATAATATTTAACCTTTACAAATGGGAATTGTTTTGATTCTCTTTCATGATGGAGTACTAAATTTTGTTGCATGCATGCATGTAAATATGGGATCAGAGAGTTCCTGAACAGGCTGTATAAGGGGATGATGGATAAACAGCACAGTTACTGTAAATAAAAGTGTTGAGGAAAGACAATGGGGTGAAAAAGCACATTTTCATTATGCAAAATAAAGTGATCCCACATGCATCAATCAAGTAAGTTACACGAGTGTTCATTTCCGGCTATATTTATAAATTGAGTTCTTTAATTGCTATCTTGTGTGTGCCTTTGAGAGCAAAACATTTAAATTATTTTCTAAGTTTCATAAATTTTATTTGAAAATTGTAACATTTTAAGATTCTGTGTATCACATGAAAAAAATCTGATATTATTTATTCGGATACCCAAGACATTATGCTTTTTTTATATGACATGTTGACATAATTTTTATGCTGTTGTGAATTGATATTTTCACTACTTAATATAAAACATCAGAAATTTGTCTAAGTGATATCATATCGGTGTCATCATGTGATAAATGTATATTTACAACAGTAACCAATTTAATACCATACCCTAAAATATCAAAAATAATCCACAGATAATTTCCCTTAGTAGCAATAATGTTTATTATTAAAGTTTGCTTTCATGTTCTTCTGAAAAAAAATTATTTTCTCAATTGACAATATTGGTCGATGTTTGATGGTATACCATGGTATACCCAGACTGCTGTGTACATTAGAATGAATTTTAATAGCATCATTTAATTTCATGATCTCATTTCTTAATTTCACACCAGTGGAATTGTTTATGAATGTTTATATATTATGATTTATATTTGGAATTATTCAGATATATATTAACTGACACTGAAGGTGTTTGTTAGTTTGTGAAGTAGGCTTTCTAAATTTCATGTTGTTAAGATATCTCATAAGGTAAACATTTATGTACTGATCCATATGTTCATTTTTGAAAGTTATGAGTTTTTGTATCTTTTATTTAAGCATGCTAAGATATAGGTATCACATTTCAATGGTGCCGATCTAACATCCAAAATGGCCACCATGGCAGCCATCTTGAATTTTTTTTTATTGCTACTCATTCTGAATGGAAAGTCATATTGACATTGGGTTTTCACCAAGAGACTTCTTATGATGTCAGTGTTAGTTTTTGTATCTCTTATTTAAGCATGCTAAGAAATAGGTATCGCATTTCAGTCAGTGGTATATTTTGTATCTCTTATTTAAGCATGCTAAGATATAGGTATCACATTTCAGTCAGTGGTAGTTTTTGTATCTCTTATTTAAGCATGCTAAGAAATAGGTATCACATTTCAGTCAGTGGTAGTTTTTGTATCTCTTATTTAAGCATGCTAAGATATAGGTATCACATTTCAGCCAGTGGTGTCCTCAGTGTTAAAGTTTCTAAAAGTCATGAGGGAAAATAATGTGTGTGTTATGGAGAGATTAAGAGTCATACAAGATTTAGAATAGTGGACCACTTGCAATAGAACTTGTTTGATTTTATATCAAAAGTAGCTATTTCCTTTTGAATGTGTTTTCCTTGGCTTGTTCCTCTTTGCACCTTTTTGTCTTTTTTCAAAATTGTGACAAGTTTTATTATCTCCCTTAAGTGAACTAGTAAAGTTTCCTGCAGTAACTGTGGATTTATTGAAAATATTAAATTTTGAAACTCCACTGTCTTTAAATATTCTGTTGAAACTCCACTGTCTTTAAATACTCTGTTGAAACTCCACTGTCTTTAAATACTCTGCTGAATAAACTGACAAGACATATAGTTCTTTGATATAATTTACCTGATCTTTTATAAAGGCAGAATCTTTGATATAATTTACCTGATCTTTTATAAAGGCAGAGTCTTTATCTCTTTCAAAGAGAATTATTGAACTTCCAGTATCCTTTACCCCTGCTATTTATCTTTTATCTAAGTGGAACATCATTCATTTTCATGGAAAGACTGCCATGGAGCAGGTTTTGTAATGTGCATTTTTTTTTCAGGACCACATAATTTACATATGCTGGAATTGATCATATAAATATTTATTTTTGACAACTTTTTAATTTCTTTTAGGAGCAAAAAAGATTGTTTACTGTTTGTGAGGAGAAAAGAGAAGGAAATGAAGAATATCGTAAAGCTGCAAAAAGTGGTGAAAGCCCTGCGATATAACATTAGACCTTGTAACACTACAAGTTTTTTTTTTTTTTTAAGCTTTTGGAATTGCAGTTGGAGTTTCATTGTAATCCTACAAACATTTTGAGAATACATGACTTTATACGAAAGAGGGTTTTTCTTCTTAAAGATATTCATCCATGTATTGATCTTAGCCATTCTACATGAGTCAGTAATCAAATTATCTAAAATAAGGCAAAGTGCTATTTAAATATCTTTTTTCGTGTATTTTTAAATATGCCTAATACTGTAGTTACCATTAGCTTCTAGTAGATTATAACACACCTGCAAATGTAACATGCTTTCTGATTGGTCGAATGTCAAAATTTGTGGTAGAAAAATCATCAATATACTGTTGGATAATTTGATGACATTCAGACATGATGACTTTTCTTATAATGTTATGCCACAGGGATTTACATTTTCTGATATTTGTCAATGAATTCTCTATAGTGTGTTTGAATGGGGATAACAGTCCTATGTTTGAGGATCTGAGGATGTTAATCATGGTTTTACTGTCACAAATTAAGTTCTATCAGGTCAGCATTGCTGGTAAAACAAAATTATTTTCATTAATTATCCCATATTTGCTTCTGTATGATACATTCCTTTAAGGTTATTTCGGTTATATCAAGTACAGTATGAGTATGGCTTTGGCCCCATTCGCAAAGCTAGCTGTTACATGAATCATCTGTAAAGTGATCCAGTTGAAAAACCTTTGTTTGCAGTTTTATGTTTCTGGTCTTCTTTAATGATTTACTCCATAGAGTACTTCAACAGAAAATACAAATTTCAGTATAAAAAAATCAAGGAAAGCAAAGAAAATCAGTTTTTCTTGTAAAAGTCCATGACAAATTCATATATGTTCAAAGAAATTAATATTCCATGCAATACATAAACACTTCCTTTGCACAGGCCAAGAATGCGCATGTGATGCGATGCAGAATATTTCCATGACATTCTAGTGTATTCCTCTGCTTCAGTTTTGAGAAGCACTCAGTACATGCAATATAATTCAATCAATACACACATGTTAAGCTTTTTCTCCTAGTTGATGCCTATTTCATATTAAAAACTTTCTTCAAGACTAACAGAGGTCCAGACCATCCTCATTGGCTAATTAAACAGGATTTTATGCCCCAGCATGACAATGGTAGCAGCATAATGTGTTATCCTTGTCCAACCAACTATACACCTGTGTCTGTCCATCACACCATAGTTAGGTTTTGCGTTTAGGTCATTTCATGCACTGTGTTGGGGCATCCATATTCCATGAACACATTTATATTTGTTCTAAGGTTTGATTTTTAATAGAGATCATACACTCTTTGCTGTGTACAAAAAATTTGCCATAGCATGGGGGAAGAGTTTGAACCCAAGGGTTCAGAGTCCTTTGTGAGTGTTCAGGCAGGTATGCACACAACAAATCATGCATGATCATTATTCTTATATTATCAATTACTTCCTATATAAACAATTTACCAAATACCAACAACATGAAAAAAACGTCAGCAGCATGTGCAATTCTGATTTTTCAATATGCTTGACTTTACAAAATCACTAGTCTGGGCCTGCCCAGGCTGTACCTGCAAAGATAATATGCAGATATCAGTTTGAGGAAAAAAACAGTAAAAACTATGCCCCACTGCAGTTTGTTTACATCAAGATGATACATTTTGATCTCATTCCTTGAGAAAGTGTTAATATCTTTTATATTTTGTCATAATGTACATGACAAAAAAAAGTTCCTTGGCTTTTATACAGCCAAATTGTTTTTACAACATTCTTCTTGACTATTATAAAGTTTCCTTTTCTTTGCCTAAAGGTGTGAATTGGGATGTTTTGTTTTCATTATTAACTTGATTTAATCTTAGTCAAGACTTGTTTTTTCCCCAAGCCTTTGGCTTTCCATTGAATAGCAATGAAAACTGAAGGCAACCGGGTGACCCAGACAAGAAATTTAATGTATTAAACCAGGTAAAACTGGCCTGATCTTGTAAAAATGGAAGAAAGAAAACCTCATTCATCAAGAGGCATTGGATTTTATGTTAAACAGAGCTGTACCAGATTGTGAATGAAAACTAAAATAAAACACCATTCTGTTTAAAAGCAATACTATACTGATTGTTATTAATAGTTAATATTTGTAACATAGCATATGTAGATGTCATGTACTAGCAGTGTAGTTTGTATATTGTAGTGGGAAATAGATGATACGGGTTGCAAATAGATATATTAATAATGTGTGAGATAAGGTACTCGGTGAAAAGGCCACACAGATATAATTTGAATTTTACAGTGCACATTTTACACATGTTTTAATTAGTAATCACTGTCCAAGTTCAGGATTAATTATTAATTGTAACATTGATATAATTTATATGACCTACACCATGTATCATTTGCATTTTTTTGTATTGCTTTATGCCTTGGCAACAAGTTGGACCTGTTTTTATGTTGTCTTGGTACATTATGTTAATAATAAAGATATTATCAATGAATCCTGCATTGTTTTCATTCTTCAGATAGTAGAAACAAAGTATAGTAATTAGAGTAGAATAAAGGTCATGGTTCACAAGTATATTTCCTATTTGTCAAATACAGTCCATTTTATTGTTTGTTTTCTTTTTCTCTCTTGTCTCTCTTTCTACAGGGAATCTTCTGCATTTTAATGACTACATTATGTTTTGGTCATTACTTTGACAGATAAGACAGAATACTTGATTTTTAATAAATTATTTTTTTTTTATACAATATGTCATACACTATAAAAAGCAGACACATTTTCTTCGGTTACATTCCTCAATAATCTCTGTGTTCATACATGTACACTGTAATGTGTGTTCATACATGTACAGTGTAATGTGTTATACATGTACAGTGTAATCCTTGTTCATACATGTAATGTGTGTTCATGCATGTACAGTGTAATGTGTGTTATACATGTACAGTGTAATCTGTGTGTTCATACATGTACAATGTTTTTTTACTATTAAAACCCTCATTATACTGCTGCCACTCTTATAACGTGTATAGTCATGGATTCCATTAAATTCGTGAAACTTTGTTTCTTCAGATATGTTGTCAGATCAAAATACATTAGGAGTACATCCACTCCCTTGCAAATTCAACCCTATCAAGCTTTAAAAACTGTTCACCATGTCTTCTGGCTTGTTTCAGCAATAAAAGTGCTAAAAGGTCATCTGTTTGCCTAGGTGGAAGTCGGACTTGAGTGGTCTCCTCTTGGATAGAGGGATTGGTCCCAAGCCTTGTCAAGCGCCAGGTATGGTATTGTGGATTCAATGCCATATTTCAGCACATGATGGACTATACATGGCAGCCAGTATATTTGGTGGAGGAAGAACCACTGACCCATGGGAAGCTACTGGCAAGCTTTCTCATACCCACTTTGGTAGAGCCAAAATTCGAACTTAAGCGAACAGAGGTGATATGTGTGAGTGATCTTTAAAGGCGAGTGCCTAAGAACACTCTGTCACCCAGGGTCCCTTGTCAGAACATATTAATCTTTCCTTTTCTTTTCTCCGAAGTATCTCCCAAAGGCCAATTCCTGACATAGATAGCAGACCTCGCCCCGTATTCTCCAAACATTTTGAGCACAAAATGCAAGCTCTGGTTCAAAAGCTCAAACTCAGATATGATGTAAATGTATGTAAACACCCATACCCTGATTGTAAATGTAACACCCATACCCTGATTGTAAATGTATGTAAACACCCATACCCTGATTGTAAATGTATGTAAACACCCATACCCTGATTGTAAATGTATATAAACACCCATACCCTGATTGTAAATGTATGTAAACACCCATACCCTGATTGTAAATGTATGTAAACACCCATACCCTGATTGTAAATATATGTAAACACCCATACCCTGATTGTAAATGTATGTAAACACATATACCCTGATTGTAAATGTATGTAAACACCCATACCCTGATTGTAAATGAATGTAAACACATATACCCTGATTGTAAATGTATCTAAACACCCATACCCTGATTGTAAATGTATCTAAACACCCATACCCTGATTGTAAATGTATGTAAACACCTATACCCTGATTGTAAATGTATGTAAACACCCATACCCTGATTGTAAATGTATCTAAACGCCCATACCCTGATTGTAAATGTATCTAAACACCCGGTATGCTGATTGTAAATGTATTGACCAGAGTCTAATTTAAGTTTTTATATGTGGCATCTTACTTTACCATCCTTGATGCCTGTGACTGATCTTTAACAGTATCTAACCATTAGAATTCTCATATTGTAGATATCGACTTATTATTAAGATCAAAACCATGAGAATTTATCTGTTGTTAGATTTAGGACAAGATTTTTTAACTGGCCTGTTTGGAACGAAATACATATTTGTGGTTCTGTAATGGGATGGTGTATCAGGGTCAAGGTTGATTTTTTTGTCTTCAAGATTTTCATAATAGGAAAATATAATTTGTATTTATTTGTCAGGTCTCTTTGCTTTCATTATTGTAATAAATTGGGGCACCCTAAACCAGTACTTGTATATAACTTAATAGGAATGAAAAATACAACAGAAATTTGTGGGTAAGCCATAAAAACGTATCAAAAAAATGTCTTGAAAATTGCACAGGTGTACCTCTACTACCTGAAATATGTAGTAGTACAGGATATAGTAATTAGCAATTTGTAATCAATGACTTAAATTACTCATATATATATATATATATATATATATATATGTGTGTGTGTTTATTATAGTTCAATGTTGTTGGATTTATTTTCCTCAAACTCTAGCGTATCCATAGTTTAAACAGAATTTCTTTTTCTAAATTTAAAAATTGTTCTGATTTACCATATGAAAAGGAAGCATGAAAATCTAATCAGTTCATTTTCATGTAGACCTGATTTATGAACCAAAAAATTCAGCTCAGCATGTCAAATCCCTAACATGTTATTGAAATCATATTGGAATTCTAATTTATGCAATTACTTCTGAAATGCATATTCTATTTTTGCATTTTGCCCTCAACCTTTTCCCCATTACCCATTATCCCTTCCGCTTCTCACTACCTGATTCAATAAGGGTAGCCTTAGTACTCACCCAGCAGGATGACGCGATCTTCTGCGTTAGGAAATATGGCTATTCTTTCCATGGTAGTAATAACAATATGACAAGCCATTAACAAATTGACGATTAGCCAAGCATACCGATGCCTACTATTCTAATGAGCTAGAACCCTAAGTAACTAACTTTGATTATCTATATATTGATGAAAAAGCGATGTTTTAGATTCAAGTGACAGAAGGAAATGTTATATCGCCTAAAGATAATATTGTCAAAATGAAAATTGAATAGTTAGCATTTATTAGAGGACTGTGGGACTTTGCAAATATAAATTGTCAAATCAATACTACTTCAGTCTGGTGTTAGATGGTGTATATTTTATAAGTTTGAAAAGTCACAATAATTAGAAATGTGTAATACCACCTGTGGTTTCATTAAAAGTCACAATAATTAGAAATGTGTAACACCAGCTGTGGTTTCATTAAAAGTCGCAATAATTAGAAATGTGTAATACCACCTGTGGTTTCATTCAAAGTCACATTAATTATAAATGTGTAATACCACCTGTGGTTTCATTCAAAGTTACAATAATTAGAAATATGTAATACCACCTGTGGTTTTATTAAAACTAAGCTTCTGATAAATAATTATCATTTCATCTTTAACTCTTTATTTTCCACATTTATGTGTGAAATTAATGATGGAAACTTGGTAATTTATATACATTGTACTAATAATTCAACCTAGATCTTTATTTAGGTAATACTAGAGAATTTGAATAGACCATTTCATCAGCCATGATATGATATAATGCAATTATAAAATGATAATGTAGAATATTTTTGTCAAACATGTTAAAGTGTCTGCATGCTGTAATATGTTGATATGAACTCTACATTTTTTTTCAAGGCATTTGTAGGCAAGTAATATTTGTGTGTGCATCACATTCTGTCCTATTTAATTGTCTTTGCCAATAAAAGATATTCACTTACACCAGACTTAGAATTTTAAAAAAGATGTAACAGAAAGGAATAGAGAATCAAGATATTGTCAGTCATTGATATTACAGATGTATATACTTTTTAGGAGGTCAATACTTTTCAAGCATTGAATATAAACACAATGTTATGAAATTATAGTATTATGAAAAACTTAACTGATGCATTGAATATGGATATAATATTCTGGAAAACTTATTTGCATTGAGTCTTAGAGAATTAAACTTTGAATGCTTATGATTATTCCTTTAATCAGACAAATCACTCAAACAGGATTTTACACAAGTGTTCATTTGATGTGCAATTAATGAAAGGAGTTGAATAATAGTATATACCATGAGCTGCTTGCAGAGAGTGGTATATTATATTATTCAAACATTTTCATTATTTTTCATCTCAGATAAACACGGGTTTCAGATTCTATTTGTGACATAACACTAGGGACTTTACATTCTCACTTTACATTCTCTATGATGATTTTATGCTATTTTTGACATAATGCTAGGGACTTGGCATACTGTATGATGTTTATTTTGTATTTATAACATGATGCAATGGACTTAGCATACTGTATGATGTTTCTATTGTATTTATAACATGATGCTAGGGACTTTGCATACTGTATGACGTTTCTATTATATTCACCACACAATGCTTAGGACTTTACATTCTCAGTGACATTTATATTTTATTTATGACATAACACTAGGGACTTTACATACTCTTTGACGTTTCTATTCTATTTATGACATAACACAAGGAACTTTACATACTGTGATGTTTCTATTCTGAGATAACACTTGGGACTTTACATACTCTGACCCTTTTTGTATTCATCACAATGCTAGGGACTTTACATACTTGGTAACATTTCTTTTCTATTTATGAGATAATGCTATGGACTTTATACACTCTTTGACAATTCTGTTCTATTTATGAAACAACGCTAGGAACTTGACATATTATTGACATTTCTATGTGGCTTTGTTTTGTGTTCCATCACAGTGTAATGAATGATTTTTAGGGCATGATGTCATGAAGCTTAGAAAGATGAACATTACGTGATAAACATAATGAAAGAAATCTGGTTATAGTATGCACATTTTAAATAGTACAGTCCTCTTTCATTGATTTTTAAAATATAAAAAGCTCTTTCTATATTACTCAGAGCCATTAGAGGTGAGTCATACTTTGTCATATCAGTCCTAACTGGAATGCAAAATGTAAATATGTTTGCCTCCACTTTTTACATCTCTTCGGGTTGGTTTGTGTGTAGGGTGGAAAGGGAAGGGGCGGGTTGTTGTTGTTTATTTACACTGATGTCTGCGTTAATCTCAACGATTTTCTAGCTCGTAGCACCTTTTCACTATACTTACTCTCGTAGATCTCATTTTCTTTATTTTTTTTTTATTTTTTTTTGTGTGCAAAGTTAAAGTCATCTGTTGTTTCATTAATTATTTTATAATTTTCATTAGTAAAATAAACTAAACCAGTTACATACACCACGCGCTCCGTCGCACTTTTGTTACAAATTCACCCACAGCCTTTGCGACATCTGTTTTCAACTAATCACCGAATCAAGTGCCCATTTAAAATGACAATAGTATCATCGTTTCATGGCCTAAATACGATTTCGCAACTATCTGGTTTTAAGTTTTGCATTATCGAGGTTTTGTGCCGTTTTTCAGTCAGATCTCAACATACTGAACTATCTCCGCATAAAACAGCATATGAAATTGATACTTGAAATAAACTGCATCCATTGAAAATACAGCACGGCTTAGGAAAGTCTTTTCTGCAGTTAAATTAAAGGGTCTTTCAGAAGGTTATATAAAATACCCATTACAGATCATATCCCAGCTTTTCATACTGAACATTCTGTATACACCCAAGAGTCTCAGGAATGCTATGCAGTGTTATTTCAATTTAATGACTCGATAATTTCTGAAACGTTCGACAACTTCTCTCTGGTAAACATTTCTTAATCTTTGCTCGCATCCCACTGCCTTTATTCCTTTGGTTTTATCGATAGATTTGTTCAGTTAACCATTAGCTCAAATACTCGTTTCTCTAAAACTTCAATTAACGCTATGAATGCTTACAATTGGGATTTTGTATTGGTATCGTCCCATCAGTCATGGTACTTTGTCACGACAGTCAAGCATTTCACAATCGACAATAAACTAGCCGCATTGGTTGCATGCTTGGGCCGGTCCATATTGATATTCTTCATCTGTCAAAAGGTGTTTCATTGGAAAATGGTTGACTGTAAATCCTACATTGTTTCTAGATTTTCGCTGATTTTACATTTGTTACCTTTATCTTTTAGTTTATATACATTTTACAGAATTTTAACATATTTACGTTTTATATTTAATCTTGTTGTACTTATGTTTACATTTATTTGAAAGGGTTTATCTTCCTATATCTTTATGCATTCGATTTTTACATTTTTCGATCTCTATCTTTAGTTGACACCGTATAGCCACTATTGCGCTGAGGTGCCGTAAAACGCGATTACATAATATATACATACCATACCAGTTATTAAGCAATATGTTTGTGCTGACAGATTGTTTTAAAAATTTTTTCCTCTGTGTATTCATAAGTTTTTTTCTGTATACGCCTGTATTCGGCACCAGGACACGTCAGCTTTGAGCAATACCCCAAATGGCTTCTGGCCAGTCTATATTGACTCCGAATCAAGAGGATGTTTCTACCCTCCAATAATCTGAAATGTGTGTGCGTATGTGTGTGTGCGTGTTCTTACAATACTCTCCCGTTAAACGGACTATGCATATAATGACATTAAGTTTTTCCTTTAATGTTAGCACCTTTTCATGTTGGAATCATGTTTTAACTGTAAAATACATCATTCTTGCAAAACATCGTTTTCCTTTCTACCAAACATTATATTGTATATAATAATATCGTCTTTGTATAAAAATGTTGCATTTATGTAATGCTTTTCATAAAGTTTATATATCAAATTTTTCGAATTTGTCGGATTTTTCATATGTGCTGTACAAGTAGCATTTGCAAATATTCATTTAGATATTACATGAAGTTTTCACGTAAAAAAAAATTCTTCAGAATATATTTTTTTAAAAGTAAAAAAATTCAAACATGTATTATATGTAAAATAAAACGTCAATGACGTAGTTGACATGAAATTTCTGAGCATACGCTTATGAAAAATGGTGTAATCTGAAGAATTTATTTGGCAGACATTGGTAAAAATCTTGTTTTATTGTACACGAAAGTGAATGACCGCATCCTTATGAATGGTACACTTTATCATTGGGGTCAACTAAACAGTTAATTATGATTGACAGCTTAATTTTGCATCTAGTTTTACTAACTATGGGTGAAGAAACTTGTTAATAACAAATGATTGTTAAGGCAAATGCCAGATCTACAGCACAACATGAATGTAGTAAAAAACTAAACTGAATGTCTGTATCTGGACATCTGGGAGACCTAGTACGTCCAATATGTATATATGCAGCCATTTTTCTGATTGGATGCATGTGCTAAAACGTTTTCATTTGTGACGTCATAATGTTTACCCATACGTCATTCACCAAGCTTTGAATATATAGGGAAAAGCCTTACAACAGACTGCAACACAGCAACAGTGATCGACGATAAATTTGTTTCAAAGGAAATAAATGATAACACTATAAAATGAGAAGAAAAAGAAACTTTTACAATAATGAAAAATAAAAATATTGACAGCAATCCGTTTTTAAATAAAAAAAAGTTATTCCTCTTTTATACTAAGAGTATCCAATGGGAGTACAATCTTCTGAGATAAATATAAGCGATTCTTTATTTTAAAAATATGGCAGAAGGGCGACAATGGTCTCGTTCCGTCTTCGCGAAGGCGATGTGTATACACTGACAAATTGATGAATGAAAATTCTGATTGCGGCAACGTTTAGTTACATTTTCTTGTCCAGTATTTGAACATATCGGATAACTTCATTAAAAAGAGCCGAGAAAAAAGGTCGACATATTCTCCGACGTCATTTATTCTTATTATGCATGATTTCACTGTAGTAATTACTGGAACGCAATATAGTGTATACGACTCGTGTGATGACTCTGTTTTTTTGGATAGAGTGGAAAAGTATTGTTACCACGATGATAATAATAATAATAATAATCTTCATCATCATCTTTGACTTTAGTCAAACATAAGTCCCTTCAATGGTTTCGGGGGGGGGGGGGGGGGCATTTAAAAAATTAAGAACATCTGACATCTCCAGGTAAGAACTGAACTCAGCCGAAACATTCCTACATTATCAAGACAGAACATAGTTTCTTTTGTGTCTTGTTAAAACAGTGATGACTCGTCACAAATTTGCATCTTCGTAATTGACATTCATGTCGACATTGAATATGAGACATTGATACTTTATAATTGGGACACTTGAGAACTTTCAAAAGCTATAAGAAAACTGAAAGAACTTTGAAGGTGCCGCTTTTAAATTCGATTCCAGAGCGGTAGCTACTTCTCTGAGCAAAAACAGGCGCACGAGTAGCCTATTCACCATGACAATATTATGGAATATATTGATTATGAGTTATGTCGTCAAAATCCCTATTACAGACAGTGGGATTTTCTTCTTGAAAAGCCGCTGATAACCAGTTTGTTCAGTGTATTGAAATGTATAACAATTATAGCATTTGTACAATATGCTGGAATTTTTGGAAAAGTGTTTTCCTTCGTGACCCTCATACAAATGTATACATTTCACAATTACTTGACCTCACCTGTGGTTGTGATGATTAGCATATGGTAAGAAACTCGGTTCTTCTTAAATACTGCTGACAGTGTCAGATGAAGTATGATCAGATGCAGACTTGAAAAATGAAAATGCGAGGTCTAAATAAGAGGAATCCATTTCAGATGCTACAAGAAAAAGTTTCATCGCAAGGCGTCATGTTGCGCGACGTACTACGGTCACACAGGGTCCGGGTCTCCCTCAGCTGATCGTAACATGCATCAAATATGCTTAAGTTCGATTATATAGCTTCGTTTAATTAATTTCTGTACACAATACTAAAAACGCAATATTGATTTTAAAAAATTAATAAGTATCTAGCGCTATTGTACCCCTACTCCCACCACCGGGGTGGGGGTGGGGAGTTCGATCCCCCACCCCGACCGATTTTAAAAATGAAAAGCTTGAATGATATTTTTTTTTAAATGCGCAAAACGTAGTCATTTCCCTCATCAACGTATTATTTCTAATCCGATTGTTGCTGGGTGTCCCTAACACTGTCGTGATTTTGCGTTTCAAACTAAACGGAAGTTTCTTTACTAACACGGCGTCTATATTTGCACGGGCGAGTCTATATTTTCAGACAACAGGACTGATGTAGTTCATCGTCTTCAGTAAGCGCCAAATAATAAGAGTTAAACCGCTTGCCTTTTTAATTTGTTCAGTTTGTTTAAGAAATGTTAAAACTACACATTGCAAATACTTCATGCAGACGCGCCAGTTTTTACCTTCCGAGTATGTGTAGTCCAAAGAACGTCACCGCTACACTGAAAATGGACTATTCCAGGAACAGGAAAAGGATAGAGACCAGACTCATTGTTTACTTGGTTTGAAAAGCGAACATCTTGTTAGACAGTATTAGGAACCCCTGGCGTCAATTAGGTTAGAAATCATAAAGTAATCTACGAAGTGACAAAGTTTAGTTCATTTTTTATATCCTTCATGCTTTTCGTTTTTAAAATCGCAATGGGGGAACAAACAACCGCCGGGGAGGGGGGATGAATAATATCGATGATCATCACTGTCTGAAGACGGATCGACGCTACCAAAAGATTTCTAAATGTTCTGCCAGTGAAACTGTTTATTAATAACCCACCCTATCTTACAAAGGTCTGATGATTGTTTCGTATAAATATTTCAATAAATATCCAATACATACACCATCTCTTTCATAATGACGTAATACTACTGTTCAAAAGCTGCACGACGTAACGCAGCCTTGGTATTTCTCTGTCAGTATTGATGTGCAAAGAAATGCAACAGAAAGACAGATATGTATGTATGTATGTATGTATGTATGTATGTATGTATGTATGTATGTATGTATGTATGTATGTATGTACTCTTACAGAAAGTTCTTCACATCAATTTGAGCAGATATTTAAAAGTATGAAAGCAAGAATGAGGAATGAAAATAAAAAGCTACCAAAACGCCGAGGAAAAAGGTACTGTTATTGACCCGTTTTGACAGGTACAGCATTAGATAAATATATAGTATTATCACAGTAACGCGATCGTGATTGCTAGATCACGTCGAGTTGTCAGCATTAGAAAATCCGGATCATTACGAGACGCGACTGAGAAAATAATCATATTGTCTTATTTCAGCCGTCATATATAAACAATCACACTATAAAAAAAAGTTAATTCTAAATTAGATTCGAAAGTATGGTTTTTCACTTTCCTTTTTTCTATCATGTTAAATGCTCCCATGAAATAAAGTATTTACAGTCTTCGCTCTTTAATCTGCTCCACAGAAAAAATAAATATATCGGTATGAGCTGTTCGCTGCAGCTGCGTAACACTTCTGGTGGTGATCACGCTCCTCACAGCTTTAACTCGGTTAAGATTACATGGGTGCCATAACGATGTTTACATCCCAATGTCATCTAAACCTTAGACCATCGTCGCCGATTAGTACACGAGAACTATGACTGGGTCATAAAGTCCCTCACCAGGTATACTTTGAAATCCCATCCAAAACGAGGAAAATGAACCGCAGCTCAAACGTGTGAAATTGTTAATATATAAAAATTTAGCGAGTTACCTGATAACACAAATCTTAACGTACTTTTTAAATTAAGTACATTTACGGATCTAGTATCTAAATCCTTTTGTTATCATTTAAACTCACAACAGTTAGGTTTATTATACATGCTGTTTTCTTCCAATTTTGTCGTGTATATGCAAAATACTGACCAGAATGAATATATATATATATATATATATATATATATATATATATATATATATATATATATATATATATATATAAACTCTTTTCTTTTCTACCTTTCTTCAACCACCATACCACCACCATTCATAATTTGTACTGAATCTCATATGTCTATTGTAGGACCTGGGTTGGCAATAAAGTTCTGATCTGTTCTGGTATATTATGACGTCTGATCACGTGCTGCCTAATAAAGTCATTGGCCTTGTCTTCTGTCACCCAGTGCAAAGAATACCGAGTTTTTCCTCTGACACATTATACAAAATCATCACATACTGCATCAAAGCTACGTAAGAGAAAAAGCACAGTAAATACAATCTTAATAAATTGTTTTAACGTTTGCAAAGTGTACTCTCTTTTTTCTTTCTTTTTTTCCGGGTGACAGAATACCACCAAATTCACAGAAATTTGTGGCAGAGTGTTGTATCCCACCGATGGATGGTAGCCCACCGTGAGGAGTATATGTGATTGTATAACCGCAGATAACTATTAACCGCCATCTTTGAACAAAGTACAGGAATTCCTAAACTTTTTAACCACCATGCAAAGCGCTGGATGTGAGGATGTCAACCAGTCACTACAGTTCAGCCGGGAGTTCCCAGACTTTGTTCAGAAAAGCCGTTGTGTGAATCATACTGCTATTGGTAGAATTGTTACTAACCATGTATTCGGGAAACAGATTGTGGAAGTTACCGGCCTTTTATACTGGCTTGCCAATTTAATCTGGATACTAGCCTGTGTGTGAACGTAATCAAACGATCTCAAGTTTGTGCAAGATTTCTTAATGTCTTATTCCAAAGGTACGGGACGACCCATTTGGAAGCATTAAAGATTACACATGGGTATATTATTTGGTTTACAAGATATCAACACACAACACACAGAAAAACACTGAACAAGGTTTAACTTCGAGCTAATTATATAAATAATATCAAAGAGCGTTGGCACCGTTTGTATCTAAATAAATCCAAGACATTTGAATGAGAGTAAATTACAAGACACCCTGCCACTTTTGTTTCATATTCTTGGATAAATGTGTATATTGTGTGCAATCAGCGAGCTTTCTTTATCTGTTAACATTTCCAATTGGCTGAAAATTTCGTTTTTCTGTCACGAAGAGAACCGAATTTTGCATTGATAAGAAAAGCTATCTGCCACTTCGCTGCATTGAGATGTGTCTTCATCTTCGTCGATTTGCAGAGGACGTGGTATGTATTCAGATTTCCCTCCTGCTTTAGGCAGTACGCCAACAGGTTGAAGGCAGTTTCTTTGTTTACTAGATACTCCCAACAAATGACCCGGATCATGTTGTCCAAAGCAGTCCTCCTCTGTAGCAATTTTCTTTGCTGGTAACAGCACTGGTATTCAAGGAAATAGAGGTAGAACTTCGGATCAACTACAGACCATTGTAGGCAGTAATCTTTACCTTGATGCAAAACGTTTAGCTCTGATCCAGTACTGCGGAACATTTCCATGATTAAAGCTGTTGGTGTGCAATGAATCTCCGACGGGAGATAGGATATAGGGAAGGCGACGTACTGTCTTAATATCTCTGTTGTTGAAAGATTACCATACAAAATTCTGTCAAGAGCATAATCGTGCAGTTTCCCGCCTAAACATACAACGAAGCATGTGTAGTTCGTTTCAATTTGATGTAGAATACCTTCCATGAGAATCAAGCTTCCTTGCATCAGATAAAAAGCAGCTAATTTCAATTTTCCAGAGGCTACATCAGAAGATGAAGCCATAAGAAGCAGTTCACATGCTAAATCAAGACTTTCTTGGTCTGGATCTTCCTTTGCCAGAGTCTCAGACGCTAGATAAGATCCGAAATTCGAGCAGCAGAATTTTCTCACAATAATGTCGACCTCTTCGCGTATATTGCTAGGAGAATGGACTCCCTGTAGCATGCTGGGATTATTTTGCACACCGCTTTTAAGAAGTTCAAACCATGCCTGTCGAAAACTGCCCATAAGAAAACTAAGTACTACTCTTATCATTTCGTAAAGAGCTTTATTTTGCTGTTCAACTACTGCTAACGGAGACTGGCATGCCCTGACCAGCTTCTGTCCAATGTTGTCGTAAGGTATCCTTGCAAGATGTCTTCCCTCTTGTCTTATAAGATCACGTAAAATGCCACCAAGTTGAGCTTGAACAGGACCATACACTTTATACTGGAACATGTTCTCCTCTGGTATAAAGTAATTTGGACAGAACCTATCTTCTACCCAAGAACATAATTGCCTCAAGCACAACTCAATACAAAAAAGCAAGTTTTCAGGCTGCCATAAAGTTGAAGGCCTAGTCTCCATCATATAAAACATACAAGTTTTGCAATGATAACTTCCTAGCACATTTTCCCCCACCATCGGGTTGATAAAATGTTTTCTGATCATTTTCAAAAGGACATAGTATTTGTACTGAGTGTTATTGAATTGCCATATCAGAAGCTTTTCACCAAACAAGAGAGATAATCTCCATTCCTGATGTTTTTCAGTGCTTAGCTGATGACCAACTGGGACCAGGAAAGTTCCCGTTTGCTGGATGAGGGAGACAGTTTTTTGTGATGGCCAGTTGTACCGTCTGTGTCTTGTTATCCACTGATATGCCTGGTGTGGCCAAGTAAATGATTGCAGTGCATATACCTTATTCAACTGCAGGATTCCTGGGTTGACTGTATTCGCCGGTCCATGATGTTTCTCCATATCCAGGCGTTTCAAAAGAATATTGTTTTTGTGGAGAATATACTAAGCATATCCATCTAACTCTACCGATTTGGTCTGAATCATGCATCGAAGTACTTGCGCTGGAGGGTGTAAAACTTGTAACTTGACATAGCCTGGAGCTGTATTTTCCCCCCTGATCATAAGAAGTGTCAAATGATCTGGATCATGAGTCTCACTATTCTGGACCACTGTGATATATTTGCAAATGAACAACATATCGACATCTGACGGTGACTCGGCGGTGGTAGTCGCCTCAGCCTGACTACCGAAGACATGTAGAATCTCCTTCTTATCTCTTCCTATAGAAAGTAATTCCTCTGTCTGGATCCACATGTTGATTCTCTTCCATCTCATTTCCTCACCCAATCCCACTGTGTCAAGAACTCGGGTCAATCTTAGGGACACGTCTTTGTAATACTCTGGGACATCCATACTGGGATATCTGTTGTTGTGTGAAAATGGAAATATGCTGTATTACTTTTATTTGATGTTTCATGAAATGACGTTTAAAATGAAATAGAGAAGAATGTTATGATAAATATATTACAGAGGGGTAAATATGTACTAAATCGTATGATTGAGGTACGTGATGAAACGTGTCAATATAATGTCGTGTTTTCTTTATATCCGATTCTTGCTAGCAATTTTATTGTATTTTAATTTTTTTAAAACAAGTTCCAAAAACATTTAATAAAAACCGACGATGAGGAGGAAAAGACAAAGTGTTTTAGATTCTACTCCAAGCCTACATGAAAAACGCGGAATGTGAAATGCAAAGGCCATCCACAAAAGTATATACCGTCTATACTCGCGTATAAGCTCATACCAACTGCAAACTGCATTGACTCAGATCGGCCGTCGCATAATGCGCCGGCAGATCTGGGTCTATGCAATTTGTACGGACTAATTAGTAGAACAAACAATATAGACCCTGATCTGCGGGTGCATTATGCGACATCAGATCAGGATCTATGTTGTTTGCATTTGGACCGGTTTATACGCGAGTACATAAGGTAGTATTATTTTCATTCAGATAATGGGCAACGGAAGTTTACATCTATACCGGATTCCTCACCTCTGGATGGTCTAACTGGAAATAGACCATTCAAACAAGGGTAATCCCATAAAGATGCACACTTCCGTTGGCCGTTCTCTTGTTAGTGATAGGAACTGTTTTTAAGATAACTACCGTATATACTCGCGTATAACCCACATTCAAATGCAAACAACATAGACCCTGATCTGCTGTCGCATAACGCGCCGGCAGATCAGGGTCATTGTTGTTTGTTCTACTGATTAGTCCTTACAAACTTCATAGACCCAGATCTGCCGTCGCATAATGCGCCGGCAGATCTGGGTCTATGCAGTTTGCAGTTGGTATTAAATTATATGCGAGTACAGACGGTACTTGGACATATAAACAACACAAAACTTAAGCTGTGAAATGCTTCAAAGTTAGTAAAGAACAATTAGCTAATGAAAAAGGATCCTGATCATATTTTAAAAATATTTCTGACACAAGTTGTATCGAGTTAAGATACAATGTAACGTGAATTAATGAGCGTTTTGTTGAAATAGATGTTATCATATCTGGACGTTTGCTATCTGGACTCGTCTTCAATAAACAGTACATCCTAAGTATTTTTAAACAAATGAACGGTAACATTTCTCAGGGAAAATTCTTTGTATTGTATTTTTTTAAATGTATTTGCAAGCAGCAAACTGTACCAATATTTTATTAGAGGCCCAAGTGGACCTGAGATCGCTCACCTGGCTGACATCTGCCTAATAGCCAAATGCAAGAAGAATTGACCAAAAATCCGGATCAATATGATGCTTTGTCTTGAAATTTCTTCCAGTACTGTTGATTGCATATGTTATGAAAACAACTGTTTCAAAGTTTCTCTTGTTTTTCTAGCTTCATATATAACTGATTGTAGATGAGCATCATTTGTCCAATATTGAAAGGCCCCAATGACAAGACGTTTTGTGTCAAAGTTGATCAAATTCTGCCAGCAGTTTGTTTTAGATAAAGCTATGTACATTTTTTTTCTACTTTTAGTAGTGGATTGGCATCATTTCTACAAATCTGAAAGTCCTCTATGCCAGGATGCACTCTCTCAAATTTGGTCAAATTCAGTTTAAAGGTGGTTTTAGAAGTTGTATATATGTTTCTTTAATTTTAGTACCGGTGACCATACCTGATGATAAATCTGCATCATGTGTATAAATTTTAAAGGTCTTCATGCCATGATGACTTTTATCAAGATTGGGGAAGAAGTCGTTTAAATGGTTCTTTTATTTTTAGTAACGGCAACCACATCTGATGGTGAATCAGTATCATTTGTAAAGGCTTGAAAGATCTTTATGCATTGATGCTTTTTGTCAAGTTTGGTCAAATTTTGGGGGGTTGGGGGCTAAAAAGTCAAGGTTGTTCTATTTTTAGTAACGGCGACCAAACTGTATGGCAGATCAGAATCAGTTGTATAAAGTTGAAAGCTCTCTATGCCAGAATGCTTTCTATCAAGTTCAGACAAGGCTGTTCAGCGGTTTTTAAGAAGTCATTTAAAAGTTTTTCTATTTTTAGTATTGGTAGCCATATTTGATGGCGGATCGATGTAGTTTGCATAAATCTGAAAGGTCTTTATGCCACAATGCTTTCTGTAAAGCTTCTTCAAATTCTATTTAGCAATCTTGAAATAGTCGTTTAAATTTTTTTTTTTCTTCTATTTTTAGTAACGTCCACCATGTTTAATGGCGGATCGGCAACAGTTGTAAAAATTTAAAAGCCCTCTATGCCAGGATGATTCAGTCAAATCTTTTTAAGCGGTTTTTGAGAAGAATTCGTTTAAAGGTTTCTCTGTTTTCGTAACAGCGGCCATATTTGATGTTGTGGGCTTTTTTTTTTTTTGGACAAATTGCAAATATCTTTATGCCAGGATGCTTTCCATCAAGTTTGGTCAAATTCTATTCAATAGTTTTGGAGAAGCTGTTTCAAGGTTTTCCATTTTTATTAACGATGGCCATATTTGGCATCATTTATACAAATATGAAAGATATATATGCCACGGTGCTTCCTGTCAAATATGATCAAATTGTGTTCGGCAGTTTGAGAATTCGTTTAAAGATTTTTGTATTTTTACCAACTGTGGTTTTTCTAATTTTAGCCGGAAGAAGAAAGCCTGGGAGAAGACCCTCTGAGCAGAACTCTCCAGCGGCAAGCTAATCTAAACTGCCTGACTGTATGGGTTTTTCCATTTGGTATTTGAAAACCCCGTTCGATTACACTCTTTAAATTACAAATTTGACCGTTTTCGAGCCACCGTCTAAAACACAACTATGAATTTATGGAAAAAATGTACTAGATCACTAAATTGAGATGGGTAACTTGTACTCACGGATTGACTACATTTTCGGAAATATTAAGTACACTACGTACACTAAATTGAAATCTGAATGTAAATAAATAAAACTGTAACTAGTTTAATTGTCACGATTAACATATGTGGCTGATACATAATTGACTGTTAGGGACAGCCCGATTTAGTTAACTGGGCAGAATTTGATTACAAGTAGGTCAGTGGCGTTTCAAACTCATTTCCGTTGCCGCTTTGCGACTCCGGTCATGCCCTTTTTCAAAACTTGGCCTCGTTCGGGACATTGTGTGAGATGTACACAACTAACTAAATAGTGCGCCGTGCGCACGTCGTTATCGTCATACATGCCCAACTGCCCGCAAACGACGTTAATTTAGAATCAGTCGGTCTGAAGAATTACAACATAACAAGAATAAACACTATTTAACCTCACGTTTTTGTGTTAATGCAGGCCTTCTGGCGATCGCCATTTTCGTCAGTGACCGATTTAAAGTACAGTGTCGCTTTGTCATAACATGCATCAAAATGTGATATATTCAAGCCCTTCCTACATGTGTTTCCCGTTGCTCCATTTATACAATACTGAGTTTTCTGATGCTTCCTGGCGGATACTGTCAGCGAATCGCCAAGTAAATTGAGCAAGCTGGATAGCATATTGTTTCTACACTTTAAACAAGACGCCCATTTATAAACACCGCGATTTTCTTTAAACATCTTCGTCTGTTAGTCTTTTCCGTCTTGTGAAAAGCATAAAGCCTATAGTGTGCCGATTGCTAATCAGATTGTCATAAAATCGATTGAATACTGTCTATCATACCACAATACACCATAGTTCAGAAACAGTCGCTCTTTTCAACAAACGTGTTATTATCCCCACCGTCCAGGACGGTGAAAAAGTTAACATGATATTGCAAAAACTCCGTTGGTTAAAAATTCGACAACCGTAATCTAAACTGTTCTCAGTCATAAAACTTGCCTCCCCTTCCCCCTCCACGGCATAGTGTCAAAAAACCCAAACAACAGTGAAGTATTGGAGTGGAGTGTGGCGTTTGGGTTTAGCGGAAGCAGTTGTGGGCATGTAGATTTTGCATGCGTGCTTGTCTCTATGTGTTTTAGGTCAACCGCTGCTGGCGTATATCCCTATGTAGTTTGGAAAGCATACTTCTTTAAGGATGGAGATGACCTGGTTAAACTGCAAAGCAATTTTAAAAATTCGTTTTGTCTTTCTTGTGAAGCATAAGCGAGGCATATGTATTACTTTTCCAGTTTGGTATCATTGCCAGCGACGACAAGAAAAACAACGAAACTACTACTACTACTACTAATAATAATAATAATACTATTTTGCCAAATATTTACAAGGCTACCCAACAGATACAAGATCAAACATCGCTCTGGGAATGTTAGGATGGACATCAGCTCAGTCCGAAATTGATAGAAGAAAATTGATGTTTTTACACATATTGTGTTTGATGCCTAATAACGTACATACTAAACGTGTGTTTAACGTTGCGTTATTTCACTTCATTTTCAGCGGATGCATGTCAAGCTACGGGTTAATTTCAAATCTATATTATACGTTAAAGAAGTTTGACTTCCTTGAGTATCTAACTGATTATTTGCAGCATTCCGAAATTCCAGATAAACAAAATTGGAAAGAAATTGTAAGGTCAAAAATTGCTGGTCTTGAAAATAGCCTCTGGAGAGTTCGTATGTCTAATCAAGCAGATTTTGATAGATTCTCTTCGATACACGAATCCTTGCGACCTGCCTCAGTATGGCAGTCGGCTAAAACCAGACAGCACACTAAGGTATTTACATATGTAGCTAAACTATGGGCTGCTGTTCCTCAAACACAGCTCGATATGTGTATTCGATGTGGGAATGTTTATACAGACTTGATACTTCATTGTTGTGTTGCTTGTCCTTATATGTCGAATTTCAGAAACTCTTTCTGTGATTTCCTTACTGATAAATTTCCACTGAGCCTGCATATTACATGATTTAATGCAGAAGATGAGCTGCTACTGCAATATCTTCTAGGTAAAAGGTTACCAGCAGGTGTAATCGACAAAGAAAACTCCAAGTTATTCGCCCTGTATGCAGCATACTTTGTCATGCAGTGTGCAGCTATCTTCTGCAAATAAGGTACTTAAACTTGCAACTTATGCAGCTGAGGAACACTTTAATGATGGATATACTGTAAGAATTTGTATTCTAGTATTCTATTTTATATCATAGACGAACAATGTTATGATATTCACACTATAGATCTCCTGACATTATTGTATGCACGAAGTAATTGATGTTGGTTATACGGCGCCCAGGATTCACAGTTTGCTTATTTTTTATTTTATTTTTTTTTTTTTTAATTCGTGTTTGTTTGTTTTGTATTAATTTCTTTATTTTGGTACTTATTTATTGATTGTATTCAGATGATTTATTGTTATATCATGCAATCTTCTACGGAAGGAAATAAAGATGATGATGAAACACCGCGATTTTCTTTAAACATCTTCGTCTGTTAGTCTTTTCCGTCTTGTGAAAAGCATAAAGCCTATAGTGTGCCGATTGCTAATCAGATTGTCATAAAATCGATTGAATACTGTCTATCATACCACAATACACCATAGTTCAGAAACAGTCGCTCTTTTCAACAAACGTGTTATTATCCCCACCGTCCAGGACGGTTAAAAAAGTTAACATGATATTGCAAAAACTCCGTTGGTTAAAAATTCGACAACCGTAATCTAAACTGTTCTCAGTCATAAAACTTGCCTCCCCTCCCCCCTCCACGGCATAGTGTCAAAAAACCCAAACAACAGTGAAGTATTGGAGTGGAGTGTGGCGTTTGGGTTTAGCGGAAGCAGTTGTGTGCATGTAGATTTTGCATGCGTGCTTGTCTCTATGTGTTTTAGGTCAACCGCTGCTGGCGTATATCCCTATGTAGTTTGGAAAGCATACTTTTTTAAGGATGGAGATGACCTGGTTCAACTGCAAAGCAATTTGAAAAATTCGTTTTGTCTTTCTTGTGAAGCGTAAGCGAGGCATATGTATTACTTTTCCAGTTTGGTGTCATTGCCAGCGACGACAAGAAAAGCAACGAAACTACTACTACTACTACTACTACTAATAATAATAATACTTATTATTATTGTTACTATTATTATTATTATTATTATTATTAAGAAGAAGAAGAAGAAGAGGAAAACGAATTATATACATGCAAATTATTTATTGATGATGACAACGACGTCAACGATGATGGTGGTGGTGGTGATGATGATAATAATGATGGTGGCTTCTTATCATGTTGGAAAATATTATTTTTAGCCTGATTGCATACATTAACAAATTAATTATAATCATGCATTGCTAAAATCCAGTTCTTACCTCCAACAGCATTGCAATAACACTTCTGTAAAAGACTTTCTTAAATAAGTTTTGGACACTGAAATGTCGCACTCTAATGTTCGTTCTATGAAGAGGAAGAGTGCTTTACTGGAATTTGATCTTTATATTTGTGTGTATAAGATACAATTACACATATGTATCATTCTTTTTTTTTTTCTCACTTCCTAGATTATAACATCATCAGCCAAGGGTCAACCTCAGCTATATTTCTTCGTCTCAGAAGACATAAGGATGTTACTGTCCTCATTTAGCTCAAAGTCTGAAATTCCTCTGACTGGAAATAACACTCTTTTCATAATTAATCTGATATTTAATATTGCTATTTAAATTCTATATCATTGGACAAATCAATATTTAATGTCTTGACTAGAATATAAACCAAATTATTTTTTGGGATCCACTTGGCTATATAGGTTTGACCTACATTTGAACACAGAAGCATCAGAAGCACTGATGTTAGGTCTATGATTTCAGGAGAAAGAAATTGATAATGTATAATTTCATGGGAAGTTAGAAAGTGTTTAGGTATCAAACAAACATTGCACGTGCAGCCCGAGTAGTTTGTTATTTTTTTACAGGTGAAAAGAGTATCCGTTACACATTAGCTATTTTATAACAGCTGTTCTATATATGTTATTTGCTGGGTTACGATGAATACCATAACACAAATTGGCATTTGTAAAGCCATTAAAATTCATACTAGAAACGGGACATCGTTTATATTACAGATAATCAGACAAGACGTCATTTTTATTTTAGATGATCAGATCAAAATTGTCCATCAACTGTGGATTTTGCTGTGTTGATATTCGTTTTGACTTATGACATACGTTATACATATATTAAATCATATAATAAGAGTTTAGCCTGGATATATAGTTGTAAGTTTTGTATCTAACATTAACCATGCGAAAATTAGTTAATATATTATCATCCATCTCTACTTCTATAGTTGTTAACAATAACAAAAACTAGATATGAATAGCCATTTGTCCTGTGCTTTAATGAAATCTCATACATCTAACTAGATATGAATAGCCATGTGTCCTGTGCTTTAATGAAATCTCACACATCTAACTAGATATGAATAGCCATGTGTCCTGTGCTTTAATGAAATCTCACACATCTAACTAGATATGAATAGCCACGTGTCCTGCGCTTTAATGAAATCTCACACATCTAACTAGATATGAATAGCCACGTGTCCTGTGCTTTAATGAAATCTCACACATCTAACTAGATATGAATAGCCACGTGTCCTGTGCTTTAATGAAATCTCACACATCTAACTAGATATGAATAACCATGTGTCCTGTGCTTTAATGAAATCTCACACATCTAACTAGATATGAATAGCCATTTGTCCTGTGCTTTAATGAAATCTCACACATCTAACTAGATATGAATAGCCATGTGTCCTGTGCTTTAATGAAATCTCACACATCTAACTAGATATGAATAACCATGTGTCCTGTGCTTTAATGAAATCTCACACATCTAACTAGATATGAATAGCCATTTGTCCTGTGCTTTAATGAAATCTCACACATCTAACTAGATATGAATAACCATGTGTCCTGTGCTTTAATGAAATCTCACACATCTAACTAGATATGAATAGCCATTTGTCCTGTGCTTTAATGAAATCTCACACATCTAACTAGATATGAATAACCATGTGTCCTGTGCTTTAATGAAATCTCACACATCTAACTAGATATGAATAACCATGTGTCCTGTGCTTTAATGAAATCTCACACATCTAACTAGATATGAATAGCCATGTGTCCTGTGCTTTAATGAAATCTCACACATCTAACTAGATATGAATAACCATGTGTCCTGTGCTTTAATGAAATCTCACACATCTAACTAGATATGAATAACCATGTGTCCTGTGCTTTAATGAAATCTCACACATCTAACTAGATATGAATAGCCATGTGTCCTGTGCTTTAATGAAATCTCACACATCTAACTTCAATTGAATCCTCTGGATATCTTAAATCTTGCAACCTATTTTGCTACTTCATGTATGCTGACACAGTTTCAAAAATATGCACGAGTGCCACGAGTGCTCTTTTATATACTACAGCACAACACACTTTATAAAATAATCAAATACTTCTGAAGTATTATAACTTTGACAATAAAGTATTCAAAATATTCATTGAATCTTCGGTAATTTCTCACACCTCGGGGGCGGATCCAGGAATATCGCTTCCTGTATTTTAACCATCTAACGTTCCGGTTCTTTTATTGGTGTGTGTGTGGGGGGGGGGGGGGGGGGGCGGTCTTAGCAACTGACTCAACTTTTCCTATTATCACTCATTTTCCTATTGTCACTAATTTTTTTTATTTGACACTAACTGGTGAAATCTTCCTTGTCAAGAACAATTGCACTCCTCCCCCCCCCCCCCACACACACTTTGGAGGGCTTGTAAACTCCACTCCAGGACTCCACTTTGTATTTTACACTATGCCCACTCTGCCCCTACCCCCACTTTCTTCTAATGGTCTCCCTTCGAGTAATACTTTGTAAACAAACCTAGCGAGAGAGCAGATTTTCAACATACAAATCTGCAGAAGTGGTTACAAAATGTGTTAAAGTAATGTGATTATTCATAAATAGACACTGATAAATGAAAGTAAGGCTAACCTAGCTCACTATATCCTAACACTATATCCCAAATTCCACAATGTTCTATATAATGTGAGGAACCCGGATGTACGACCTTTGTGCGTTACACGCATCTATTTATATCAAAACCTGTCTTTGAAAAATAGTATTCGCACACATTCCCATATTTAAAAGCCAAAAATATTAAAGGTATAATAATTGCACAAAACGTAGTCATTCCATTCATCAATTGATAAATTCTAATTTGATTGTCGCCAGGGGATCCATAACTCTGTAAACTTGTTGACGTTTTGAATCGAACGAGAGTTTCTTTATTATCACGGTCGCCATATTTGCATGGGCGAGTCTATCTTTTCAGGCAACAGATATGATGTGGTTTACGGTCTTTCATAATCTCATTAATTCCGTAAATTTTGGAGTTATATCTCTTTAAAAATATGGATACAAGAGCTTCTCCTCTTCATTTGTTATTTTTTTAATAGAAAACTTAAAACTAGACATTGCAAAAATTGGACGCAGACGACACCGTTTTGACCGAAATGGACTGTTCTAGTAACCAGACGAGGGCATTGAGAAGTATGTTTGCTTGTTTATAAAGTTAATTAGTAATCGGAAAGAAGCTCTCTCTCTCTCTCTCTCTCTCTCTCTCTCTCTCTCTCTCTCACACACACACACACACACACACACACACACACACACACAGCCTTATTACATTAAGCATCACGTATATTATCGAAACCTTAGTGGAAAAAAAGTCAGCATGGATCTACTAAGCACATATTGTTTCTTCCTCAATTTTAATACAAAGGGACCGACAATTTAATTTTTGGAGGGTGTGTGTGTTGGGAGGAGGTGACTGAGATTTTCAACCTAATTTGCGGATGTAATTTGTTTTTTTGTTCTTTAATCCTACCCCTCACTCCCTCCTGATAATTAAATGGTCGTTCCCTAATTCCCTCTGGAGCCCCTTTATTTTCTAATCCACTTACACGTTGATATACACCAGTATGTATATCAAAGACTTAGCACAGCATTTCTTGGTATAGACAGAGCGGCTTTGTAAATCTATAGGTAGGTAAGATATACTTACATACTTGTAAAACTTAACAGCCAATTATGTTATTATATATGTACGCTACTTACGTACAAAAATTAGCTCCAGCCGAGGTGAATCAGATCAGGTGCTCGCCTCTGAATTCAAAACGTAATGACTTTAACAGGGACAAGCATTAGCTTTCCACAAAGCTTGAAGGTTTTGCTATATTTATTAATTGTTTGGATAAAAAAGGAAGCAATTAAGCGTCATGCGACTAACGGCGAATGGAAAACTGCAATATATATTTCTGACTCCGATTACCTTTATTATATAGTCTATGTCATTATATGCATGAAATGTGAATTGTATGGGATTGTTATGACATTTATTGCCGGTACGGCCGTACCGGAAAGACGGGGGAGGGGGCGGTACCGTACCGATAAGAATTAAAATATACTTGCACCACTGTATATAACTAGGACAATAAAATCGGGGTCACCTTGGTTGTTACTTTACCTAGATCACTACCAATTGTTTACCTGAATTTTTATCAAGGGGCTGTATAACAAATGAAAAGTGTCAGACTAGTTTTACCTGTTACAACTTGACATTTTACAAATGGCCTTTGAAAGTGCCGCCCAACTAAACAATAAACCATCATATTATGAAGTGGAGGAAAAATATCGAAATTGACATCTTAATTGACGTAATAAACGGGCGTAGGTAAACGGCTGATCATACACTATGCTGCCTACATAGCACTAGAGCTGTATGGAATTATTTGGCCACGAATTTAGGGGACAATTTAGTTAAGTTGCTTCTCATCTTAATATCTTCGTCCCATCCACCCGACATAAAATATTTTGGAATTTTTGCATAAATAAAACCCCACTTGAGTTACAATTTACTCCGAATAGGTTTATTTGTCTTTCATTTTATACTAATTGATTTAATGTAGTCAGAGTTTTTTCTTCTATAATTTTTTAACAATTATTTTATACTAGAATTGGAGATCCCGGGTGGCAGAGTGGTCTCAGGCGATCACCTTTACAGATCACTCGAGTCTCGGCTCGACCAAGATGGATATATGCCAGTAGCTTCCCGTGGGTCGGTGGTTCTTCCATGGTTCTTCCTCCATCAAATATACTGGCCGCCATGTATGACCGATCGTGTGCTGAAAAATGGCGTTAAATCCCGTAAAACCAAACTATTATTGTAGAAGTGTGAACTACTTCATAGAAACTTAACACTTATAAGTATACATGTTTTCTCCATGTCAATGTGCTTAATATCCTAGTACAGGATATATATATCCTGGAACTTCGCCAATGTCGCAAATTGCGATTTTTTTTTCTTCCTGATTGGCGACAAAATATACCATCTTGCGATTTTTTTGGCGACAATATTTTTGGCTGTTCAAACTTGTGTATACAATCTTGGGTTAGGAGTGGAGGAATTCAAAGGCACCATGAAAGGAAGACGCAAACTTGGATAAAAAAATGCACTGGAATCTATCTATTGTTACATAAACAAATCCTTTGTTCATATTGACCAACCATCTTACCAGTGTATTGTTATATCATAATCCGCTTATGCTGACATCTAGCATGAGTAATGTATGCTATGATATGCTCAAATAGTCATGCTACCGGACTCGCTACAATAGACCAAACGACGGCTAATCCCACCCCCCACCCCCTTTTTTTTTTAAAATGTACCAGAAAAAACAGTTTTGCCGAAACTTCAAAGAAAACTGATTACGTTTGAAGCACCATTCGTTCTATATAAATACCAAGCAAATGGGGGGGGGGGGGGGGGGAATCAGTCTCAATCAGAACTATATACTGTTATGGATTAACGTAAGTTAGACTTTTCGTGTTGATTATCTCATCCTAAGAGTACCGTATATACTCGCGTATAATGCAAATAATTTAGGAAATTATAAAAGCCTGGAAGAAGGCGGGCGGTCGGGGGGGGGGGGGGGGCGGCTTTTTTTATCCACGAGACAAGGTCAAACTTAAAAAAAGTTTTCTTGTTGACTCCCGGTGTATATTGGAGGTGACTGGATGGATAGATAGATAAGAATAATGAAGACAAAACCAGTGTAAAATACAATTAGGTATATTATCCAGTGGAATATGTCACAAATAAAAATTGACAACTTACATTTTCTTCATCGTGTCATAAAAATCCATAGAAATCTATAATGATTAACATTTTATATCCGTTGATATGATAAATCCATGAATTCTATCATATGTCACATAAATATAGTAGCCCAGAATGATCCGATTCACAATATCCTGTAACATGTTAATTCCACACGTCTCACAAATAAACACTGAAAGTCCACACTTTTGTGATTCACAGTATCGTATAAAGGTCGCTGTCTAATGTCATCTGGTACAAAGCCGAATAATTCATTCGCATCGTCTGAGTGACCAATTATAGAGCTGAAAACCTCGATCGTCGTCTAGTCATCCTAAATATCGTCCGACTCAAATTCCTCGTCTTTACTGTCATATGCGGGTGCGTACGTGCAGACTGAGCTTGGGCTCTGTAAGTGACACATCGATCATATGTCTATGAAATCTATTAAAGGCTGCAACTGAACAGGTGTCAATTGTGCGGCAAGATCACAGGGAGTTCAAATAACCACCCTTTGCTACTTGGCACTGAACAAGTATCAAATACGCGGCTCAATCGAAGGATTGTAATGTCGAGAAAACAAAGAGGGTGCTAAGGGATTAAGGTCAAACACGTATATGTAAGACGTGTAGGACTCTAATTGGCACTGAACAAGTATCAAATTAACAAGGTATAAATCATAAACCAGTAAACCGGAGAGATAGCTAAGATTGCTGCTGTTAGTAAAAGTAAAAATGACATTATCAGCGACTGTGAACGTGGGTTCAGTAAGATGAATCTCGTCAAAACTGACATCAGGAATAACCTCGGCATCTCACCTGGAGAATATAATGAGAATCGGCACGTACAAATGTGAAGGAGGCTTCAACTTTGAAACTGCATTCAGCAAGTGGGCAGCCGTAAAATCACGACGCATACTCATGTGAAATTCGATTTTATTATTTTTATGAAACAATATTTAATAGTGCAAAACATTATAATAAGCAATCAAAACAGTCATGTAATGATTTATTCTGTAATATTGTGCTATTGTATTGTTTGTTGTCAATAATAAGTACCCGATCTTTTTCAATTTGTATTGCCTGCTACATTAATAGACATGGACAAATATTGACTCCTTGCTTGGCGACATTTTTTGAAAATTGGCGACAAAATATTGAGGTTGCCGATAATTTTTTGCGACAACTGTTTTTTAAAGCCAGTACCATATATATATATATATATATATATATATATATATATATATATATATATATATATATATATATATATATATATATATATATATATGTATGTGTGTGTGTGTGTGTGTGTCTGTGTCTGTGTCTGTGTCTGTGTGTTTCTGGACGTAGTATATCGTTGCTACATATTTTGTATTTACTACATTGTGATGTGAAGGGCTAATTGGTTTATAACAAACAAATATATGTTTATATTGACTACTTTGCCCATTTGATCCCTGCGTTGTACGTGTATAAATACCGAATGGGCTTGAGGGCACACATATACAGCTGGCACGCTGGGCTGATATGCTACCCCAGGGACCAGCTCTCTAGCCAACTACATCGCCAGCTACCTAGCAAACTAGCTCGCCAGTCATCTAGCCAACTACTCAGTTAGGAGATATACCAACAGCGATGATCGATAACACCTTGACTATGTAATTTTTAAACGTTTCTGAAAAAACATTTTACACAACGAAAAAAAGAAACTTCTGTGTTGTTGACAGTGTAAAATAAATCGGCAACTTAAAGTTCATTTTAAGTTTAAGCGAGCGTTTCACAGAACATGGCTTTAAGGTTCTGAGAGATAACATCAAATTTGATGGAACATATTAGTTCTTTCCTGCATTGTACAAAAAAAAAATAGTATTTACTGTCTTGGGATGCTACATGGCGCATACATTGCATAAATTGAAGTATATGACTTTTGATACCTTCAGCCGTCCACCACATTCATGTTCTTCAGCCATAGCTAAACTGTAACCGCTACATTCATGTTCTTCAGCCATAGCTAAACTGTAACCGCCACATTCATGTTCTTCAGTCATAGTTAAACTGTAACCGCCACATTCATGTTCTCAGGCCATAGCTAAACTGTAGCCGCCACATTCATGTTCTTCAGCCATAGTTAAACTGTAACCGCCACATTCATGTTCTTCAGCCATAGTTAAACTGTAACCGCCACATTCATGTTCTTCAGCCATAGCTAAACTGTAACCGCACACAATGTACACTTTTATGCTTAGGATTAATTTAGAACTCTTCTTAGTGATGTCCAAAAACAGTTGTATTTACCGTTTTAGGAAAAACTCTGTAGCCCTTTTAAAATGTGGCAGATTGAATTATCGGCTCGTAAATGGCGCGATAATATTATCAGTAGTATATCTTATGACCTTCATTGACATTGAAGAAATTCGTTATATGGTATCTGATATATACAGTTATCATATACAATTTCAGAGCTATGTTCTGTAGAAAGTGGACATACAATAGAGAATTAAGATATAGATAGAATAACTGGTACGACGCCTGATCCCCTGGTTTCAAATCCCTGTGTTACGACTGAGACACTATTCTCTCACTATTGTGTGTGTGTGTGTGTGTGTGTGTGTGTGTGTGTGTGTGTGTGTGTGTTACATTATATATGTGGATACAATGACAAAATTCTGCATATCTCTTCAAGTGTTGGCCGCATTGGCTTCAGAAAAAAAAACAGTTCATTCACACATTAACCATCTTCACAACTTTGCTCCAGCTTAAAAGCAATGTTTGACTTGCTAAGTATTACGTTCCTATGCATGGAACTAACTGAACACAAAATAATGTAATTTGGCATCTAGGTAGGCACGTTTATCTGAAAGAGAAATAGTGAAATTTTCAGCTTCAGATATCAATTTAAATAATTATATGGACTAACAGAAGCACCCAGAGTGTTCAGACGATAGAAACCGCTGAGATACCTGTAAAAAGCTGGATGTTGATTTGCTTTCAGTTTGACACGCGATGCCAATAAAAAAGCACACCTGAGTTTCCGTTTGAGCTAGAATTCAGTTTGAAGTCCTGTTATAAAAGTTAAATTTGATCTGTCGGAGAAAAATGATAAACCAAATTCCAAAAGACAAATCTGATCTAATGTGCCCAAAGGGACAGAAAAGCTCTATGGTGAACCGTAAATGGATGACACATAGTATGAGGGGGAACAATGAATTGTCAGCTCAACACGTGTATGTTTAAAGACTGATATTACTCCATGTCCAGGGCTTAATACACACCTCTAGATGCAAGCTGTAGCCACGTAATTCAATTAATGTGCCACCAATGCTCATCTGAAATCCGGATTTTGTTTAAAAAATAAAATAAAACAGATGCTGATATTTTCTTCATCAGGAATAAGCATGTCTGGCTCTTTTCTACAGCTGTTTTGCATAATTGTTGGCGAGTGTTATGCAGTGTTATACAGAACACGACGTTTAAGATGCCGAATCTGCCGAGTACGGTGCCACCGGAGCCGAGTGATATTAATGTTTTCTAGACGCTGTTTGAAGTACCCTAGATCTCAGTCGTGTGCAAACGGCAATATCAGCTCAATTAGCATGCTGCGTAGCACTGGTATTTCCTTAGGCCGTAAATTGAATCATCCGGTCTTACATGGCTTCGTAGAACTGACAAATTAATCTTCCCCGAACTCCATTCTTTATCGAACTCTCCATGGAGATGTATAAGCGTGGAACTGAATCCATTAGAAAGCTGCGGAAGTCTCCTATTTCTTAAAGGTTGCAAAGTCCATTATCTGGCTGTAAATAATAAGATATGACTGCCTATTACTATATCTCTTCATCGAATGGCATTGGATTAACACTCTGTGTAGAATCTGGTATACATAAACGGTGTAATATCTCGGATTATAGAGTATTTGTTTAAGTTATTATATTTCGTGATTGCTTGTAGTTTATATTATCTAGAAAGTGGACATAAGGTTAGAGAAGATATTCGATGAAATCAATGGTAAAGGAATCGAGTTCGATCTCTCTTGCTGTCTTCTTCTTTACCTATCTGTCTGTTAGTTTTTTTTTTTGCATGGCTTTCTTTTGTAATTGTTTTTACTTACTGACATGTAAGGGTATACTATTAGTCCGTAGTATAATTGTCATAATTTTTCATATATGCTCAACTGAAAGTTCCAAATTTCACTGACTTTAATTGAACGACAGAAGCTTCAAATTTAATGGACGTTTTTAAACCAATGGGTTTTCCTTTTTTATTTTATATGAATAAATTGTCAAGTGAATTATACTTTATTAAAGTTCCGTTGAGGTTAGGGGTTTCTGGTTGGATAGGACACATGTATAAGTATAGGGCATGCTCGATGTATGATAGTTTAGGAAGATGGGTTCTAGATACTTATCAAAATAGTCAAAAAAGCTAGTATCCCTTTTTTGCATGTATCTGCGGTTGAATCAAGATTTCGAAATATGACTTTTTATATGACTTTTTATATGACTTTTTATATGACTTTCATATCTTGTTCTTTTATACTTCATTTTCAGGCCCTAACATATAGTCATGCCGATCAAATATCTGAAAGACGATGCGGGTGAGGTTATACGTGTGTTAGAAATAGACGGGTACTACCTTCCAACCTTTGATAAAATCATCCCAAACCAAGAAGAAGTAGTCAGATCTATCCGAACATGGAAGGCAAGAAATGATGACGTGTTAGTATGTGCTTATCCCAAAGCAGGTATGGCCATTTTTCATTCTGTCGGTATTTCAATACGAAAACCCTAAACGTTTGGTTCATTCTTTCGTCATTCACGAAATAAATCTTTTGTTTACAAATGTTCAGTTGTCTATATAAAACAGATTTTGAACAGGCTATAAGAAAAATAACGTCATATTTGCAACATAGAAGATAACTTAAAAGTGTTTTCAGTATTATCTGCTCAAAGATCTCGAAATTCAGTATTATCTGCTCAAAGATCTCGAAGTTTTGCACAGTTTCGTCTACAACTCTGTTGATCTCCATCGCTCTGACCTCAGTGACGCTACAGATCTGTACTCATAAAACGTTAAATGTATGTGTTACAATCAAATTTTCGTTTCTTTTATCTTTTTAGCCGCAGTCATTTACATTTGACTATTATACCCCCAAAGGATTTTTTTTTCTCATTTAAAATCAGCTTCTCTGGTCTTTTCGCTATCTGTCTTTTTTATTATTATTATTTTTTTTTTTTCTAGGGACACATTGGTTATGGGAATTGACATCCATGTTGCTGAATGGGTCAGCTGACCGGATAAATCTTGTCAAAGAGACGGCCATGTTAGAAGGCGTAACTCAGCCATTGTATGACAACATTAAATCTCCCAGAGTCCTCAACACTCATATCTATTTCCGGATGCTTCCAGAAGACTTTGTGAAACGAAAATGTAAAATTGTATACATTCTGAGAAACCCGAAGGATGTTGCGGTTTCGTTTTTTAACCACCACTTCAAGATTCTCGAATATGAATATAACGGGAAATGGGAGAATTATATCCATCGTTTCATGAAAGGCCAAGGTAAATTTCAATTTAATAATCATTTCTCGAAAAAAATGGGTTATTTATTCAGCACAATCCGTTGTTATTTCATAAAAGTCGCCTTCGAGATCATGTGGGGTTAAACTATTTTCTTTAAAAATGCATTAAATCAGAATTCATTACAAAAGAAATAAGTGAAAAGCTCCTCCATTGCGATGGACAATCGCTGTTAAAATTAAAAACTGTTGTCTGCATAGTGTAGGTAGGTGGGTGGGGAAGCTGAGGGAGTACGACATTTATTTAGTACAGGAGTCAATCTTACAGAAAGAAAAGCGGCCATGGTGGAATGTGGTACTTTAATCTCATTTGATCTTTAAACGTCTGTGCAAAATGGAATTCTGAGGAGGATATCACTGTTCACCCCGACAACAAGTAAGCTATTTGTTTCAAGGCATGACTAAGCAAATGTTTAACAAAATTTAGTTTGAGAGTGCTAAACATACATATCTATATCCATATTCTACCAGGGTTTATGGAGAAACAAAATTATAATCTTGTTTCGGTATTATGTAAAATTTTATAATAAAAAATGTACAATTTAAAAATACTTATTCTTCATAAAAACATACGTAGTATCCATCATAAATATGCTTCGATGAAATTCATATATTATGTACCTAAGTTTTACGTTATTACAAGATGGCGGTGTGGAAAGTATAAAAATAATAATATGCAGATTAATATAATTTATGTGGAATACAGAAGCTCCTCAATTCAAGAATATTTAAAGTAGTCAATAACTTCTCATAATTTCAGTGGACTATGGTTCATGGTTCGACTACACACTAGACTGGGAAAAGGTTATTCAAGATAATCCGGACTATCCAATACATGTCATAAGCTACGAAGACATGAAAGAGGTACAATAGTTCGAACACTCTTACTCATTCAAATAAGTGTAACCGGTTATTATTATTATTATTATTATTATTATTATTAAAAAAGCTGTGTAAAACGCCGACTTTCCAACCCTTCTTTAATGCAGCCTGAATCCATGCTCACTGTTTCTGTAATACATTTATACATACATACATACATACATACATACATACATACATACATACATACATACATACATACATACATACATACATACATACATACATACATACGTACGTACGTACGTACGTACGTACATACATACATACATACATACATACATACATACATACATACATACATACATACATACATATATACATATAGATAACAAAGGCATTCATTGAGGTTTACGTTTCATCACTCTGAAATTTCATATCCCGTAGGACAATATGAAGGAGATAAAGCAACTAGCTCGGTTTCTTGGAGTAAAGGTGGACGAAGTGTTAATAAAGAACATAGCAGAGGCGTGCGATTTTGACAGGATGAAGAAAGAAAAAACTCCTCTTGAAATGGCCACCGCGGATGAATGGAGGGACAAACAGCCAGGAATGTACCGAAAGGGTGAGGACTGAGCGTATACCATTCATTTAATTATATTACTTTCAAAGATTTCACCTTTCCTTTTCGGCATCATTTAATATGTCAAAACATGCCAAAACCTTCTGGGAAGTATCGACTCGTGCTAAAATGTATGCCAGTTTGTCATTTGTACACGACATACGAGGACCGCATATAAAAGATAAGGTCAAATAAATGTGACTATTACAATATGTTCGAGCATAGACTAACTGCTTGCCTGGAGGGAACTGTTTTCGACCTATATTGGTAATATCATTTGAAGAGGAAACTATTTTATTCTCATGTTCCCACTCAATCTATAGCAGGTTTGAGCGATTTTCCTTTCATGTGTACCTTCGGCCACTGGGAACCTCCGGTGTAGAAGAATGTTGTGCTAAAATACTTTCAATCGTAATCCTTGGGTCTTATTTATTTTACTTGGGGTTTAGTTTTTGTAGTAGGGCAAACCTGCTATTTTTGTCGATAATTAAATAAAATTAAATGCCTTTGATAAAAATTAAATTTTCGATATTTACATTTTCATGTTTGGTATATCAATTTATGGTTGTGGCAACGACGAAATCAACGATTCTTGCGATCGAGTCGGTTACTGTCGCGCTTTTGTGACATCAGCTGTACTCCAACATATGAACTGCATACAAAAATTACATTGCGCGTGCTGCATGGGTACAGTATATTTCGTACGTTAAACTTCTTTTTTAATTGACTTTTGGCATAATTTAATATATTTAGTGATAGACTGACAAATTTTGACATTCAAAATAGGTAATTATTACCAAAAAAACTGATAACTATGTAAACAGGAAATAACAATCTTCCACTGTGTAAAACAGATAGGGACTGGTTTCTGACCATCAATTAAATTCTATAATTGATTCACTAATCAGTCAGTCCGTGCGTTCCCGCTTTCTCGTCATTGAATTGTTTGACATTACTCAGTCGAGGCCTATTGTTTTTTTTCTTGTTGTCGTTTTTTTTATTTTTTTGTGCGTTAATTAGAGTCAAATTTTTAAAGGCAGAAAGGATAATTATTTCATTCATTGTAAGGTGGAACGAAATCTGATACCTTATTGATGTAATTAAGTGTAAATATTAAAATCTGTCAAATAATGCATAATACATCATAATACATGGGGGAGGGGGGGTATAAAAAAAAATGCCTTCCTGAATTGTCTTTGCATATTATCACATATTCTGACTTGTTACAATCCCACTCTTAATCCCACTGTTGCATATACTATTTTATATTTTAAGTTCGGAACTAATAATCACTCTGTCAGAATTATAATCACATACAGTTTTACTTTAGACAAACGTTTGTCGGAAAACTCGGGAAAGATATTGAACCCTCGGGCTCAAGCCAATTTCTCGTGCTCCGTGTATGACCCCCATAAAATTAGCTCCCGCTTCCAGAAAGCAAACAAGTAGTTATCGATTGTCTGTCACTCTTCAGGTCAAGTTGGAGACTGGAAGACTTGGTTCACCGTGGCACAGAACGAGCTCTTTGACACTGTGTATGCCGAAAGGATGAAGAACTCTAAATTTCAATTTAGATACACGATATGATGGATGCATCAGCATGTACTTGGCATGCAATATATATATATATATATATATATATATATATATATATATATATATATATATATATATATATATATATATATATATATATATATATATATATTGAAAGGTTAGTGCCAAAACCACTTATGTCATGTATACATTGTTGGTGAATAGGAAAAAATGAACATTTGAATACAAATCAAAATTTAGTTTTATGATTCAGATTGCCTAAATGTATCATTCTGGTTGCTATTTTACAAATTATTAATAATAATAATAATAATAATAATAATAATAATAATAATAATAATAATAATAATAATAATACTAATATTTACACTTAATTGCAAGTTTTAAGATAATTGCAGGATATAAATCATGTCATAATGTTTGGGCATGATCAATGTAAGAAACACACAATAAAGAGATAATGCTAGAATAAATTAAACAATGTTGGTTATTTGTTATTTATTTCTTAAATGACTAAATACACATTGTGTGGAACCAGAACAACGTAATGACTCGTACCATATTTTGGCTGTACACCTCATTCACTGAATGCTTCTGGATCCTGATTATGACATGTAAAATATTTCTTTGAGCTTTCTCCTGCGTTGACCAGAACAATGAAATTTCTGATTTTTTACTTTACAGAAAATCGAAACTGTTTGATTTCCTTCAGAGTCAGAACATAGAACCTCAAATTAAATTTTAACAGTTTTTAAGCTGCTCTCTGCAAATTGTAAATATTACGTGCCAAATACTTGTAGCATTGACTTGGTTGATTTAGAAGTATCCTATTGCTTTTATAATGCTCACAAGGAATGTAAAAGTGGCAAATTTACATGCACATGTTCGTACGTATGCACATATACATTATCTTGTAATTAAACGTAAACAAATCATACTTGTTTAGAAAAGTATAAATACAGAATGAGTCAATATCAGCGTAGAATATGTAAGTGTGTTAAAAAAGTAGAACATCCAAAAAAAAACCTATAGTATTTCGTAACATTTGTTCAGAGATGAAATGAAATACAAACTTAATGCATACCACACATCATAAAATTAACATTTCCCTTTTTCAAAATATTTGTACACAAATTGAATTCCACATTATTATCCTTTCACTTAGAATAATGCATAAATAACAAGGCTGTACGATATTTCTACACCAAAGGAATTCCAAAGAATTATTATCCCTTATAGAGTAATGCACAAATCACAAGACATTACGATATTTCTACACCAATGTAATTCCACATTATTATTATCCCTTCATTTAGATTAATGCACAAATCACAAGACATTACAATATTTCTACACCAATGTAATTCCACATTATTATTATCCCTTCATTTAGATTAATGCATAAATCACTAGACTGTACGAAAGAAATTACTTTAGTTTTGAAATGAATGCTTGCTCCACTTCACAATTTTAAGTTTACGTTTTCATGTATCAGATGGTTCAGTATGCATGTATTCTGTTTCTACTGAGGGTCTAGATGCTAAGGAGACGAGCATAAGAATGTAATATAATGTACTTTTTGCATTCGAAGTTAGTCATAAAAGTCTCATGTGCTATACGAAAATATTACACGATACTTCTAGCACTGGCGTTTATTCAGTATCAATATTCTCCTCACTTTCGTCAATGTCCGGCTTTGGAAAAGTATCCCTCACAGTTGCTGCAGATGAAAGAGATTTGTAATAGTTAGTGTATTCAGAAAGTATTACACACGCCCTACACAGATTTAGGAGCTCTTTTTTTCTTTCCTACAGAAATTGGCTGCTTATCATGGTACTTTCGTGGAAGATCTCATGCTGATATGGAGGTTCTTTCCGCCGGTTACCAGCTGATTTAATCCTGTGAAAATATTCTTCATCACAGCTGAACTGGAAATTGTGTAGGTCTCAGTTTTCCGAAGTCTGATAAATTTCATTTGGAACCAATTAACTCTATTTCCATCAGTGTCGACTTTGGTGTTTTGCATCGTTTGATTGATCGCTTCCTTAAAGTCCCAGATATCTGTGTATCTCACTGGCTGGGGACATATATTGCTATTATGAACTTTGCAAATTGAATTGCCGAGTGCATACTGTCGCATTCCATTTGAGTATGACCTTTTCCCTGAAATGTGTCATCAATAATTTCGATGGTGTGAATTGTAGCCACGGCACGGAGAACATTCGAGAAGCAATTAACTACAAAGTCTATTCTGCCTTCATACGATCATAGACTCATAAATATGTTATGCGCATGTTGGATAGCCTCTTCTGATATTTTCTGGTCACATTTCATTTCACGCTTTCCACAGTTTCTTAAATGTAGTATCCTTGCGGGAGTGATCCTTCCTTTCTCATTAGTTTGGGTCTTTCCACGTAGTCTTAATTTCTAATGAATATTAACCCCAAATTTCAGTCCTTGCTTTTCTTTTCCTTGCTTTTTTTTTTTTTTTTTTTTTCGGTGATGTTATACATTTGGCATATTTTCTTAGCGTGTGTTAGATTCTACCAGAATTTTCGTGTTCATCATTTGCAGGCAAATTTGAGGTGGATTGTCCTGGATCTGTGTTGTGTTCCACAGTCTGTGGGAGCTCATTTGACAATGTACAGCAGTCCGGTTATCTGTTACCATTTCTGCATCTAATAATCTTACATTTTCTCCGTTTGCGTCCTTATTAGCAGATGTATTGCAGCATGCATCAAAATGCTCAAGTTATCCAAGTGGTGTCAAATAGCCCAGTAAAATGCACTCAGGGCAGTTGTAAAGGGCGGGCGATACGGGCGACCGTCCGGGGGTTGCCATTTTGCGGAGTTTGCGGTATTTTTTTCCAAGTTGGGTGTAGCAAAGGCGACGCTCGCCAATGGTGCCGTTTCGTTCAGCGCAAACTTGCGACAGCCCTGAATGCACTCCTGTGTTGCTATTGTGGTGAGTGTTCACAGGATGTCAATTATTGGTTTCGAGGCCTTATTCGTGTACATTCTTGTAGTTTTACCACTCCTGTTTGGAAGAGCGAACGGCAGTAGATCAGAAACGGAGTTGGAGCAGTATCCATCTTGTCTATGTTTTTCTACTTCTATATAGAATTGCTCTCTACTTCTAAATAGAATTGCTGTTATGGTTGATATGAAGATTCATCGTAGACAGCATTTGTGGGCATAAAGTCAACACACTCTTCAATATTTTCTTCAAGATGATTGCACAGAAACTGGCTCAATTCTCTGCTATTGTCTATTTTACCTCCATTTGAAATTCTTCAAAAAAAACCCCACAAAAACAACTGCCATAGGGAGCAGTAATTTTTCTGTCAAGACCATTGCTATCTGGCAAAGTCTTTTTGTATGAAAAGCTTACATTTGTTGCTGCCAAAATGTTTCTCTGATACTTTGTTCTTTCGTGGTTTCAACCCTTCTATGTGACCCCTTGTCCATTCTGTCTTCAGCTTTTCTAATACTGCATTGCGGTGAGTTTCTTTTCCTCTCAGTGACGCATTGGGCCAATGTACACTCCTCAATGTTGTTTTTGTAATGTCATCCTTTTAAATTTTCTCCAGCTTTCCTCAACCCTGTAACACATTCTCTCCTTTTTGAGATTTCTTCCATTGCTTCATCTCCTATTATGCAGTGTAGCTGCCTCATGTTTTTCTGCCCTTATGTTCCGTTTTACATTCTGTATTTTGGGGATTTCCATCATTTTAATCTTGTTTCTACTTTTTTGATATCCTAACTTATATTTTTTCCATGACTGAAGTACTTCATCATTATACATTGTCTCTTTTCCAGTCGGTGAAAGCTCTGAATTTGATGAATTCATATCTTCTCTTTACGAATGATATGAATCGTCACTGTCAAAATCATCTTGATATAAAATAATTTGTCTTCGTGATATTTTGTCTGTACTGAACTTCTGTCACTACAGCAGTCAATTTTTTTTGGCTCTTAAATATCTTCATTCATTGGTGTTTTCAATTTCATCTGGGTTTATGTGTGAAATAGTTTTTTTTTTTTTTTTTTTTTTTTGTTCAGGTTATCTCCTATTGACCGATAGCTAACATCTTTACCCTCTTTTGCTCCCGTCATGCTTACAGACATGTTGCTTTCTACTCCAGGTCCATTTTCAGTGGTGATATAGACTGATTAAACTCTTAATCCATTGATATTTCTATATCCTTGGTTCTTCTGCTGTAATGACCTAAATTATTTCATGGACACCCAAAACGTCTGATATATTTGTCATGATGTTGTCTATTCTTTTTCAGTCAAGATTTCCGATTCTTGATCTGCTAAAATCAACAGATCATCCATGTTTTTAACCCATTCCTCCTCATCCATTGTTTCACTGGAAGAAATGGTTGTTACAAAGAATAAATGTATTGTTCTTTATACATCACACGTAATCTTAGTGATACCATGTAGAATTCTGCAACCATAAATGGGTGATCTTAAAGTCTTTACAAAGGACATGGTCTATTCGAGACTACAAAAGTGAAATGTTCATTCTCTTCTTAACATTTTTTATCTGAACTGTATTACTTTCTTCGAATTTTCATCATATTTTATTCTTCTAATTTGGGTCCGTATTTAATATTTTATTTCATTTGTTCTATCAATGGCTATAGCCATGTTCAATAAGGGAATACATGCAGTTGTAACATCTGGTACAGAATGTTCTGCTTTACAATATTCTAGGAGTATATTATCAATTTTGATATATATTATATATATTATTATTATAAATATAAATATTATATATACATATTACTTTTATGAATAAAGTAATGTGTTCATAGCAGAGTGGTTACCTACACCAATTGTTGATTGTGAATAGTCGTGTAAGATTTTCAATGATGCAATATAGTTATTCATCTTTATGGAAAATATTTTCATCGTAATCACTGGAAATTTGTTCAGTATTATTGAGTATTCAGACATTTGGATTATAAGGGGTGTCATACTCCAGACATGTTACAGTGATGGCCAGCATTGATTTTCCGGTATGAATTAAATGAATTCCTCAACTAATCACTGCTTAGCTGTAAGACTTTCTTTGCCAGACCACTTTTTTGTAGGTGAAATTTACCTATCACAAAACTGAAGCCAAAATTTAATAATAATATTCATGATCAAACCTGAACACTATAGCAAAAGGTTTTCAGTAAATGCATGCCTTTTTTCATGGACTACTCGTGAAATTTACAAATTCAATAAAATTATACATTTGTTCAAAATGTAAATATAAAGAACTTCAAAAAGGAAATTTGACATAGACTTACCTCTTTCTGGGCTATCAGTAGAACTAGAAAGTGCGAGAAAGCACAACGTTCTCACAAGTCATGTCCATTCCTCACAGATAAGGAATCCTAACTCCAACTGTATTTCACGCTGTCTTATTTTAAAATGCTGACAACAATGAAAATGTATTCCTTTTTTCTATACGTTATGTTGCTCATTCGTAGACAAATTGAAGGGAATGTTAAAACACACTAACATGTATTAACTGGTTTTTGTTGAAACATATTTCGAACTGAAATATGCATTTAGTATGACCAAAATGCACTGTTTAGAAAAGCAATGTTTTGGCTAGATAGAGCTGATATGATTAGAACCTTTGTCAAATTGTGTGTTTTGGATTTAAAAATTGTTTTGTTAGATATAAATATTAAAGGTACAACATAAATTGTCTAATTCTGATATGTGAGGCTTTTAAGAGTTAGTCAAGACCGTGATAGGAGGTTTCAGTTGGCAATGATTTAACTCTTATTAGTCATTACTTTTCTTTACAAATATGACACAGTACAGTTGGCAATGATTTAACTCTTATTAGTCATTACTTTTCTTTACAAATATGACACAGTACAGTTGGCAATGATTTAACTCTTATTAGTCATTACTTTTCTATACAAATATGACACAGTACAGTTGGCAATGATTTAACTCTTATTTGTCATTACTTTTCTATACAAATATGACACAGTACAGTTGGCAATGATTTAACTCTTATTAGTCATTACTTTTCTTTACAAATATGACACAGTACAGTTGGCAATGATTTAACTCTTATTAGTCATTACTTTTCTATACAAATATGACACAGTACAGTTGGCAATGATTTAACTCTTATTTGTCATTACTTTTCTTTACAAATATAACATAGTATAATATGGATATAAATTTTAATTCCGGAAATCTTGAAACTTCTTAAGTAAAAACCAATGATTCAACATTACTCCTACAAGAGCTGAACTTATTATTTGCAGGAACATTTATAGAAAAGTAGGTCGCTGCAAGTTTCTCGCAAGTATGGCTCTGGAGATATTTTATCAAATTGTTCGCGAGTTTATTTCAGTCTTGGAACTTTAAAATTCTAAATCAGTTTTTTAATGGGCCATACTTTGAACACCTTTGATGAATTTCGTAGATGTTTACTGTGGGGTTCAATAAAATGTTAATTATTATTTATAGAATGTTGTGAATGACTTGTGCAACTTATTTGTAACTGGTCTCGACTTCTCCATACAAGTCCGTGACCGGATATAGCATACATTAATACGTTCTATGGAATATTAGTATGACCCGTTTTATTGCTAAGTTCTACACAATTTCTTTGTAATTGATTATACGTAATGTTAGTTGTATTTCATGTATTTTATATTTGTTCCATTTTTAGATATGAAATAATTTTCTTATCGTCAATGATCAACGAATGATTTTGTCTATTAATATAATAAATGATTTTATCACGAGAATTGCTGTATATTTTATTATATTACACATAAAGATGTTCAGATGTAGATATTATCATAATAGTAAGAGTATTTCAAAATAAATACGGACAATTATTTTCGGCCTTTTTAACCTCGCCATTTTATTCAAAAAGGATTTAACTACAATTATGTTTATCACTGCCATAAGTGAAATTTCTACCAGACAAACTCGTACCGACCAAATTAAAGAAAGCCTTCAAACACAAGCGCACTTACACGTACATACATACATACAAACATACATACATACATACATACATACATACATACATACATACATACATACATACATACATACATACATACATACATACATACATACATACATACATGCATACATATATACATATGTGTACGCGCACTAGTGGACGGTATATGCTTTTTACTTGTACTTCGCATAATTTATTATGTTAAATATGAAAGAATGCGATACTTCACAAAGTCAACAAGAAAAGATAGCTTATTTACTTGTCTGAATAGCATTAAGAACTGCTTATTTGCTGAAAAGTGACATGAAAATCTGTCCTGTTGTGTCGATGACACTGCCTTCACCCTGAAAGAGATTTATGTAGAAAATGCTATTCACGTTTTTGCTTCAGTTGACTTTAAATAATGCCAGAGATGATCGCGAGATTTTTATCAGAATTTTTCCTCAGTCTACTAATTTAGGCCATATCTACCCTCTGTAATCGAATGCTTCACAATTATATTTTATTCCCCAAAAAATCCCATACAAAATCTGTTCAAAAAATAAACAAAGTTGTTTTGCAATCCAAAAGTAACAATCGTTGATCTTGTTATCATGCTACCCTGAGATTTTAGCAAATACGAACAAAAATGTCGATTCATTTACTTTGAAGACATTACCAGACTATCCTGGCTGAAAGTATATACCGTATACTCGCGTATAAGTTGCTACCAACTGCAAACTGCATAGACAAAGATTTGCCGTCGCATAATGCGCCGGCAGATCTGGATCTAGGCAGTTTGTAAGGATTAATAAGTATAACAAACAACATAGACTCTGATCAGCCGGCGCATTATGCGACGGCAGATCAGGGTCTATGTTGTTTGCATTTGGACCCGTATTATACGGGAGTATATACGGTAAAAAATTATCACTCTCCAGTCACAATGTCAGTTTAGGTGTATGTTGTAGGCGGTTAATGGCAACAGTAAGCAAAAATTGTTACATAGTTGTGTTTCACGCCATATTTACTTCAAGATTCGTGTATGTATTAATTTTGTTTTATTGCATGTAATTGCATATCATCAAAATATAAACTAGAAACAAATAAGACGAAAGGGTATGAATACTTCTCATCAATACTTTGAAATGTACGGTAAAATAACCTAATTCCGTGATCGTCGCTTCGAAAGTAGTATAGAGCGAAAGTTCTGAAACACCTACTTGTGTTTATTTGTTTCTCGATGCACACACAACAGCTACACTACTTCACTGAGTAGCTGCCACTTTGTTTTATTGTTATTAGACAAATATACCGAACCATAACACCATGTGTGCCAGAAACTATCACTTTATATGCTACACACAATTTACGAAATGGCAACTCACACAATCTGCATTACATAAATGAATAAAAGTTATGTTGGTCCTGAAATAAACTATCAATACATACAGTGGCGGCGCGAGGGTTCGAGGCGCCCGGCGGCAATGTTCTTTAGCGGTGCCCCTACTTTGTCACAGAGAAAAGTTTTTATGTCAGTTGCCAACCTCCAACCAAGCCCCCCCCCCCCCCATTTACGCCCCAGTTACAGCTATAATTATAAAAAAGCTCCCGACGGTGCCTCCTCCTCGCCCAGCCATGTGTACCCCCGGACCCCACCCACCCCCTTCCGTCGCGCCGCCACTGAATACATACATACATCCAGTAAAATAAACCATAGACAATAATATACTACAATAGTGAAAAATATACAAATATAGGTCTGCCTAGATAAATATCATCAATGACACGGTGAGTGTCACTAAGCAAATTATCTACAAAAATTATAGACAAAACTACCAATGCTTAAGTCGACATCATAGCAGCACCCAACCCCCACAATAAAACTGTAAAAGAAATAAACTCATACAAAAGTAGAATGAAATATGAAATGCAATATATAACAGACTTTATGCAAGATATCAAACGTTGCACATTTTGTTAGAAAAGGTACAGAAACAAAAATGCGCTACAAAGCACACGAATAGATGTCTTTGAAACTATTCTACCCGGTATAAAGCCGTAACCTATTAAACAGTCTGTAGTAATATCGGATTGAGAGATTGGCAGAAGTAATTTAAGTGTTTCCTCAATAGTCGTTTTGGATGGCGAACCTATTTTGTAACTGAGGACAATAACGATATTGTTTAGGCATTCTACCTATTTAGGTTGAGGAAAAAGTAAGTAACTGAAAGCTACTAACTAAAAGTGATTACAAGTTACTAATAGTCATAAACAATTAGTCACTAAAAGTAACTGTAAGTTACTAATAGACACTAATAGTTACTAACAAAAGTATGTAATATGCACTAACTTTTTGTCATTAAAATTTAGTTTTAAAAAATCCCTATTTTAAATAATTACAACCAATATAAATATATCAGTCAAATGGTCATGTATACAACGATAGTTAAGATAGATCTCAACAATGATAAACCATTGTGCACAAATTATCAAATTATTTTAAAAGCATTATAATACTATGATATTTGCAGACGAAAGAAAAGGAAAGAGAGATATGACAACTGTAAAACGTGTAAATATCCAGAAAACTGTGTGGGAAAGACGAGTTTGAATACCAACAGGAAAGCATACAGTGGTAACATGTAAATATAGAAAATCATTAAAACTATATTTAATTATGTATCATTTAAGATCAATACTTCATGATAAAAGAATGTCTGAAATGTTAGTTCAGTAAATTTTAACTTACCAAATAGTTAAAGATTTCATACTAAATTAGTATTTTCCGGTGATGCACATTTAATGATTTTATGATAAATAAATCAGTTTTCCAGTGTGAAAAAATAAATTTAATGATCTCATAATAAATAAATCAATGTCTTCCAGAGTGAAACATTTCACTATATTTTACAAATTTAAATAGTTCGTGCTAAATAAATATGTCTTCCAGTGTATGAAATAAATTAAAAGATTCCATACAAAATAAAATCAGTGTGAAACTCTTGTGTGTATTGGTACACCTGTTGATCTGTTGATCATGTGTACATAGAAACAAAATATGGACGACTTGACAGGGGATAAACTTATTCATAGAACAACAATAGATCCTCCTGTAATAACCAACCCATAGGGAAGTATATAGCATCTATTGTTAGGCATGAGAGGTGTTGAAAGGAAACGTGAAGGTTATCAACTGCGAAAAAAGGTACAACAGCAAAGGCTGCAAAGCATTGTTCATCAGCAACGCTGGAGCCTGTTCAGAGCAAAACTGCGACACGGGGTCCATCAGCAACAACAGTACCTGTTCAAAGCATAACAAGAAAGAGAGCGAAGGCAAGACGAATTCCAACGCCGACAAGAAATTGATGAACTGAAAAATAATCCAAAGGCAATGAAAGCAAAAATCACAGAGTTGTATACTCCAACGTCGATGTCGTAAGCAACAACAAATAGGACAATTTCCAATTACGATTGAAAGGAAAGAATCATTTAGAAACACAATTAGAAAATACTTTTTTTCTGGTGGCAATGATCAAGACCATTACGCGTTATTTGGACAAATAAAACAACGCCTGAAGATAATAATCCTTCAGAAAATTCAAAAGAATTGATTCGGTATTAGTTCAACTGATACTAAGAGTCAGACTATGACTAGTATCCTCACTCGAAGAGTAGAATACATACCTACAGCGAAAACAAAAACAAAGACTTTTCCTTTCAACAGCATTTAAAGTTATCGTTAACAAATTTGAGATGAATTTTATACTCGACACATTGTTCGATGACATTCATACTCAG